>CAAKHC010013642.1:30582-46595 GCA_901007825.1 Macroramphosus scolopax | reverse complement strand
CCTCCCTCCCCCCCTCTCTCTCTCTCTCTCCCTCTCCCTCCCCCCTCTCTCTCTCTCTCTCTCTCTCTCTCTCTCTCTCTCTCTCTCTCTCTCTCTCTCTCTCTCTCTCTCTCTTGCTCGCTCTGAATGTTACTCATGGCAGTGTGTTGCTGAGCAGCAGCCAGTTGTCTTGTTCCCTTCACCGAGCTCACTCTCCCTCATCCTCTGCTATTGCGGACTCTCAGCAGACGGACGAGACCTTCCCTCATACTCCTCTTCTCTTCCTGTCTCTTACTTCTAGTGAATCTTCGTCAGTTGTCTGTATTTTTTTTTTATTTTTTATTTTTTCTTCATTTCTCACTCTCTTGACCTCCTTCTGTGCTTGGAGCATTAGTGGGGGTCCCAGAGTGTGTGGATGAGTGTGTGTTAGCGTGTGTGTGTGTGTGTGAGTGTGTGAGTGAGTGAGTGAGTGCTGGGAGGGTTTCGGTATGGAAGCGGTGGCACTGTACACGTTTCGTGCCACGGAGGGCGATGAACTCAGTTTCAACAAAGGAGACATGCTCAAGGTAAAAAAAAAAACTTTTTAGGAATGAGTAATGTATCTATCTGTCATTGTTATATGTGGAGTAAAAGTCGGGCTGCATCACTAAAACTGGCCACAAACTCTTGTTTCCTGTTACTTCGATGAAGTTCCAACGAACACCGTAAGACTCCCTGAGTCATTCATTCAGTTCTCGATAAGTCATGCATTACTATATCGCATTATAACTGTGTTGTTGTGGTTTTGTGTTCTTCTTGTGGATAACAGGAAAAGGCTAAGCACATTTCTTGCACAGCTCGCATGTGCAGAAATACATTGTTAAAGACGCAGGAAGATCAATTTCTGAAAAAGTCTCAGTAACTTGGTGCAATGCTGCTGCTGCTTGACAGGGAAAGCCTTATTATGATAAGTCCACTTGCACATACCGTATAGTGCAAGTATGTGCTGGTGCACATCTACAGTGGGTAATCTCTTGGGGAAGAAGATGAAACACTATCCTAACGCCTCCCACCAAAATGACCTGTATCTGACATGTATGAGACACAGTAAGAATGCCTGAGGGTAGACTCCATCCTTAACTGCATGCAATCAGACGGTAAAAGTATTATTCACCCCAGACAGACTCTGTTGCAATATTAAACGAAACAAGGATAAAGCTTCAATCTCATTTATGCTGCCTGCAAAATGTTTTTTTTTTAAGTGTCACCGCACGTTGCAGCCAATATGAGATGGCATTTAGTTTTAATGTGTTGTGAGCGTGGGGTTAAATAAATGGGATGTGTGTGCAGAGACAAATTGGATAAATCTGTAATAATGATAATATTCATTTCACTATAAATTGACTGTATTTTCTAAATTGTGTTTCTAGTTCTGAGCGTTGGTATATGAATCCCGACTCAGTGTCATAAAATACTTATGTTGACTGCTGGGTCAACAGTATCAAAGTTTTACTGGTAAGGTGACACTTTAACTTCTATTTGGCACTAAAATGGGACGATTGTTTGTTCCTGTTGTTTCTTTCTGCCAACTTGTATAAACAGCTTCCTTGCACACTCCAAACTTTGGTCAAACAAGACTATGATTCTTAACGATGGCTCATTTATGAAGTCTCATTTGACTGTCAGGCACTGATGTGTTCATGCTTGCAGGTGCTCATGTTCTGTGTAAAAAAAACAACAACTCACCTGTCTTGTTAAAGAGTTTTTCTTGGTGCCCGACCTGCAGATAGAAGTCAGTTGTGTGTTACGTTCCTTGTCCTGTTGTGTAATAGCCAAGAGGCAACGGATCAGTCGGACTGAGTGGAGACTCATAAAGAAATGATTAAAATATCCAAAGTTAAAGAAGTCCCTGCTCTGACTTTCTGTTTTAAGCTTATTTCAAAAGAAAGTGTGGCTAAGTCAAACACAAAGGGACACAAAAGTGGGGCGGAAAAAAAAACACTTTTCTTTTGTTCTCCAGACCCGTAACACATGAATGTGAAAATCTGGATTAAAATTGGCTTTTCATTGTGTGGCAGTCGTCTGGAAGTAGCCAGGTAGTCACATTAAAGCTCTCACAGCTGACAATCTGCAATATCATTCATTCCCAGAATGAAATTGCAATCATATAAACACCTTAACCTCCCGAAATATATCTTATTATTCAGCTATTTTCAACCAAACCTGAACTCGTTTTCAGCCTCTCATTGATATTTTTTTACAATCCGGTGCCGTAGTTCATGTTGAATAATTTACATCTCCTAGAGTAAACATGGATTGACTCTGCTCTCTCCTAGTAGCATTAGAAACAACACAAGGCAGATGTTTCCCCCCCCATTATAGGGGGCTTTGCCCACCTGTTTTACTCAGGGGTTGTTGTTGTTGCTGCAAGTAAAGTATAGAAGCAGAAGCTGATTTTAATATCTACAGCAGGTGTATTGCACCCCTGTCAAAGTTGAAGAACAAGTTAAAACAAAGGGGAAGTGAGAGAAGGATATGAACTATTCTAGTCAAACTGTCGTTAACCTCCCGGGTCATGAAATCAGACATTGAAACCCCCCAAAATAATTCGAAAGGGGAATAATTCATTTCTGTGATTTAACAATGATGCTAGAAGCAGTAAATCATTCTGTAGAACGCAACACTTTTTTTTAAATGCACATTCACAGTTCCATTAAAATAGCTGGTGCATGAAATGAACTTCCTAAAAGGCAGAGAGGGACACGGCGACTTTTTGACAGCAACAGTGCACGGGGGAGTTTCCCCTTGAGAGTTGCATTGACTTTGTACGGACCCCTTCCAGGCAGAAGATCTATCAGTTAAACCCAGAAGACTTGGAGACAATATGTGAGGAAAAACACTGGAATAAAAGTGATGAAGCACAGCGTTACAGGGGTAAATAAAGAAGGGATGAGAGGAGTTTATAAAATATGTCACTGTAAACAAAGCAAATGGAACAACAGCTTAAAAATGACAAAGGAACGTCAGAGCTGGATTATAATACCAAACAGACCAAGACCGCAAAAACAAAAGTGACAAGACCCGAGACATGAAAGCGGTTCAACGAGATCTGGTGACAAAATGTTCCTAACAATCACAGACTCTTCATCATGTTGTGTCGAGGCTTAGAAAACGTTTGCCACCATCGGTCTGGGTTGGAGCACAGAGATGCTTTGTTTTCTTTTGCCATTTGAACACTTCTGCTCTACCACAGGCTTTAAGAAGACACACTTGCTTGGCTTTTAAATCTGTTTGCAGCACAAAAAAGAAATAAGACAACAATCTGCAGCCCCATGTGGACATAGAAACACATCAAACAGTTACCGCTATAACGTTCATATACAGTAATTGCTTGTCCCCCGTCAGCTGCTCTTATTATCAACATTAATCTGTTTTATGTCAATGTGGAAGAAGCCTCTAAGTCAGAGTTAAATATTCAAATATTCAAATTAATCCTGTTCAATCTGGACCTGTTGATCCTTTTATAATGAAAAGCGTCAACCTCCTTCATAAGGAGCAATTAGGGAGTTCAGTGTCTTGCTCAAAGACACTTAAACGGGGTCACAGGGATCGATCCGCCGACCTTGCAATTACCAGACAGCCACTCCTGAGTCACAGTTATCGTGAAGGGCCTCGTGTGGCATTTGGAATTATTTATGTGCTTGGGAATTCGCTGAGGCTCTTCACACGGTACTGCCAGCCTTCACACACAGATGGATAAAAATCACTGCACTGGATAATAGAAGAAGAGACGAGGTCTGGTGAGGAGATTGATTGCACAGCGAGCGAGAAAAATATGGCGACCCTTCACCCGATAGTAATAGCCTGAGTAAACATCATAATGGGCAATATTTCATCTCTCTCTCTTTCTCTGTATGTGTGTGTGTGTGCTCCAAGATCACCAACATGGAGGACGATCCTAACTGGTACACAGCTGAGCTCCACAACAGAAAAGGCTTTGTTCCGAAAAACTACATCAACCTGCGGCCACACGCGTGAGTGCACACAAACCCCACACACGTCTTCGCCCGCATCACTAAGGCAGAATTAATAGAGTTCCCACATCCAGCACGGGGTTTTTATCTCGACACCTCATCAGTGAGTGTGTGACGCCTCGGGCGTTTTCTGATCTGGTTTGGACATCTGCACTCCGGCAGCCTCCCCATACCCATACGCCGGCTTATGTAATCACACATGATACAGCCATGTGTGTGTTTACAGCGAAGCTGCTGGTACACCCTGAGTCTCCATCAGATGGCCGTGCACCAGCTGGGTTCTTCTTTCGCAGTGACAAACGTGAAACATTGCCATCGCAGCCGCTGTGGTACCTCAATGATCGGGGAGTTAGATAAAAGATAAAACCACCTCTTACTTTAAGTCTTCAATCTGACTGTTGTTTCAGAGCCCAGGTTCAAACAGGGAAATGAATAATGACATTTCTTACTTCTGCTTCGGCTCTGCAACTGACAGTTGAAATCCAGCAGTTTCTGGGCATATTAAGCAGCAGGTTTAAGAATAACTTCAAAAAAGAGCTAATTTTACATATTTTTTAAAAACCCTTCGACCTCATGTTTACTTCTCTGTCAGCTCTGAGCTGTTGTGAGACGTCCTGATTTTCCTTTTAGAGTTTCATCATCACTGCCGTTACAAATCCAAAGTCCATCCATTGCCAGATCAGATGTCTCAAGTTCCTCCAGTTGTTTGACATTTCATCCTCGCTTCTAACACCCCTGAACAACAAAGAACAAAGCATCACTGAACCCCTTGTCTTTCTCTCTCTCTCGCCTCCAGCTGGTTCGCCGGTCGTATATCTCGTGGCGTGGCAGAAAGTCGACTCAGACACAGGGAGTGTGGAGCGTTTCTGGTCCGAGAGAGCGAGAGTGCTCCTGGAGAGTTCTCCATGTCCGTCAGGTAACACTCCCACACAAGCTGCATCGCCATGCATGAAAACGCTCTGCTTAGTCAGAGATCCACAAATGTACATTCATATAATTCTTCACAAGGTTGATTAATGTCGCTGTCGTTGTCTTAAAGTTGATATGCACAGACGCTCACATCCCTGCACAAGCAGTGTTGTCCCTTGTTTGTTCATTAATGCAATCTGAATATGTGCGTGCATGCAGGTGTTCAGTGGGAAATGTGCTATGTGGCTCGGGATCAGAGGAGCAGGCAGAGGAGAATAAGAGGATAAGGTGTTGGGTGTGCTGCCCCTCTGGCCTGATGTGAGTTAATCCCATCTGGCACGCCTGGGCATGTGGAGGACAGTCAGGGATGTAACTGAGGCTCTGCGCTTTGCTCCTGGGAGTCGGGGTCTGTGGGGGGTCTTCGTTTTGGCACAAGAAGTCTGGCCTGGAACCGACGGCTGGCCGTGAGGCGAACTGGCTCAAGTTAGTAGTTGAGTTGGCTCGGTGGGCTGTTTGTGGTTGGCTGTTGTGTTGTCTGGGCATCATGGGAAGGGAAGGAAAGGAAAGGAAAGGGAAGGTAAGAGGAAAGGAAAGGAAATTTTGGTGCCTTTTGCTGATGTGTCTTTGTCCGCTGTTGCTATATGATATAGCAGCCTAATAATTGGGCCAGGTGTTTGTGTGGGTGTGTGTGGTCCTTGTGCGCTGTCAGAAAAGACGTCCTGGCTTCAGTCCTGGCTGCAGTAACCGTGCAGCCCTCACCCTCAGCTTGGTCCGGCTTTCATTTCAATCTGTGGAAAAAAACAGATTCACTTTCACATAAGCGGAGACAAAGACTTGGAGAACTGCTGTGGAAGCAGTCCATCACTGCGAATGTGGCGCGAGGTTAAAGAGATAGTTTTCAGTGCGATCTTTTGTGCTGCGTTAGAAGTAGAACAGACGACACTCCTGGCATCTGAAGGGGAAAGGTACTCATCGTCACACGGAGGTAAAGGACCATTCTCACAGGTATTGATGCAGTTTTAAATCCCCTTTGTGTATCATGAAAGTACCTTATAATAATACACCTTATAATATGTAAAGATGTGTCCGTCTTAAAACAGCACCGGGCTATTGAATTGGTTATTATAACAAGACATTTGACCTTTTGAAAATACTGGGGGTCTTTTAAGACATTAAACTTCATCAGCTGTGAGAGCATGAGGTCTGAATTACAGATTTATAGTCGATAGATAAATAGAAGCATTAAAAAACGAGACTTTTTCAAACCGGTCTTTGCCCAGAATACTTTCTGAGAGGTACTTATGAAAGAATATGTGGCTGGGGATTAGCTTCAGACCATGCCAGTGAAACTGTCCCAATGGGTTATTTAGTAGCTTATTTTTGGAAAGTGGAGCAAAGTGATGCCAACCTAGACGTTTACAGAGAGAGATGAAGGATCCATTCGGCTTTCTAAATGTTTTTGACACAGCGGCCCCCGATGATTGAGTTTTTCTAAACTACTATGGTTCAGATCTCTACAAAAAAACAACCACAACAACGCTTCTGAAGTTAAAAGAGCTGCTGCACATGAGCACTATTTCTGATCAAATGCAGCTTGCTTTATTTCTGGGGGGAAAAAAAAGGGACTTTTTATCCAATGGAAAAATCTTACTTCCTTATTTAGAAAATATGCCGACGTCACTATTGATGTCTCGTCAAAGGCTGGATGAATAAATCAACCGCACGTACTGTGAGTATTAAAAATAATATATGAGTCAAAGGAAAGCATCCTGGAAATGATGGCGAGAATTAAAACAGGCCCTTCACACATCAGCCATGTGACTGCAGTAAACACAGGTGTAATTAACAACATTAATCATGGCCCTGTTCCATTTAGGTGGGCGAGGCCCCCCGGTGGTGTGTGTGTGCCGACTCATTGGAAGAGCTGTGTCACTAAATAGAACGAGCCTGTGATTAATCAATTACACTTGTGTTTACCCTGCTATGACATGTTAATGACAAGGATCTGCATGTGTGTGTGTGTGTGTGCGTGCATGTGTGTGTCTCCATGTGGCTGCACATGTGCACAAGGTGCAGAATGAACAATAGCAAACATGTTTTGGTGACATAAACGTGCTTCCTGATGCAGCTGATCACACGCCGACTGGAAGAGAAGAAGAACTTTGCTATTGTTTTGGCATTTCAGCGTGAACAGCCCTTCGAGCGGCCTCAGATATCACTGATTCATGCTCTCGGTGGTGGTTGCAGACTCATCCGGCGAGCGGTCCTCATCATCCGTCATCATTAGTCTCTTATCAGGGTCATTACTCCAACGAGGAACCATCACCGGGAACCGGTCTCTCCTCTCTATGCTTATTTTACAGCTTCATAATCTTGTCAGGGCTTTAAGTAACACACTATTAATTCAATGTCCCGTGAATGTCACCGGTTTGGGGGCTAATTTCACAGTAAGTGAGTCTTGATAACCCCTCAGACAAAAGGAAATCAGCTTCGTTTAGGTACCGGTGGACAATAGATTACTCCAACTGCTGCTGCTACTGCTGCTGCTACACTGAATCATCATTTTAATATTGCAATATGAAGACATTGAATCAATACACAAAAAAAAGATGTGCACATGAATTCCCAAACTACTGAGGCATACATCTGTCATAGGATGGCGGGACACGGTGAGTCAGTGGCTTATGCATCATTATTCCTTTTCTACGTCATCGTTCGGGTTGTGTACTTGCGTCATTCATTCCCAGCCGCCCTTCATCTAATGATGTGTGTGTGTGTGTGTTTGCACCGGGGCCCATTGTGCCTCCCATACGCCACTAGTGGCTCTGTTTGGATGTACTTAACGCTTCCTTCAGGGAAGTGCTAATGATCAAAGTAACATGTTCGCAGTGATAAAACATTCTGATGTTCGGCGATATAAATATTAAGATGCTCTTGTTTATTGAATATATATGAGTGGAGGCTGATGTTATTGGGTCCACATGTTATCATGGTGTTACAAGAAAATTTCGGAGGGATCATAAAGGGAATGTGTGTGTTGTCAAACTCCGAGTACGACTAATGTGATGGAAGAGTGAAAGCCAGATGGTCACCAGAGTCGAAGTCTGGGAACCGTGAAAGTGAAAATTCATCAAACGGCAATTCAGGAGGAGTCGCGGAGTGACTAACTGACGGAGTCACAAACAGACAGTACAATCCACAGAGCTTTGCCTCTGGCGCGTCGAATGTTACATAATCTCTGAATGTCAGTATAGTCAACTAGTTCATCCAAACAAAGTCTTGGCAAGCGAAGCAAAGTAAGAAATATGAATGTTGTAGAGTTGAACTGCGAAAGTGCTAGAAACTGTAGCAACACCTCGTGCTTCAACTCTTTGGCTCTGAGGAACAAATCACTGCTTTATGAAGAGGATTTATTGCAATTACACGTCGTATATTTGTTGTTTGGGCTCTGTTAACAGATGTTTGTCTCCACCGCCCCGGATATTATTTATGATAGCTGACTTCAGAAGTCCCTTTCACTCTCACATCATTTCCGTTTTGAAAAGGTCCTCAGTGATCCATCAACACCACCACACACTTACCTCATGGACACACACACACACTCTACCAATCCATCTATCAAACCAGGTGAAGGATGAGACGAGGACACAGTGACATACATTACACCCCGTGGCAGCCTGTGACTTGACCCAACACACCAACGGTCTTAAGCACATGTAAAGACATGATGCAATGAGATTTACAAGCATACAGAGGGATAACGTGCTGACACGACCATCACACACACACACACATGCAGGCACACAGAGATAAACTGACAGCTGGAGGTGTCAGTGCGGCTGTGTATTGCAGACATCTGTAACGATTTAGAAAGCCACATGACATTAGAGAGAGAGAGAGAGAGGTTGGCCGAGTGAGAGGCAGGGAACTGAGAGTAGATTGATGGAGGAAGTGGAGAGAGAGATGGGCGAATGACCTTCATGCGTCTTGAATTGTGCTGGCACAGAGTAAAAGTTTTAAAAATAACTTCTGTCCTCATCTTTTCGCATGTATCACTGTGTTCTATCTCGACGTCTATTTCATTTTCTCTCTCTCTCTCTCTCTCTCTCCATCTCAGTTTCGTACTCGCATTCTCTGATAATCTCTCTCTCTCTTTCTCGCTCTCTTGTTTCCCTTTTAGGAGGAAAAAGAACATAATCTCTCTATCGCTGTGGGCCTTAATTACACTGGAATAGGGAGAGGGGAGGGGTGTGTGTGTGTGTGTGTGTGTGTGTGTGTGTGTGTGTGTGCGGTATACCTCTGGATGGTAGTCATGATGATGTAAACAACTCCCGATACGATAAAAAGAGCCCACTGTAATTATAAAACACACTCGTCCATAGAATAAATGGAGGTAACGTGAGATGTGCAGGCTTTTATATCTTCAGGTTTGGTCTCAGAAAGCTTTGTTTGGTGGCGCGTTGCACTTTCGGTTCAAATTGAGCGTAAAGATGTTCTGTTAAGTGTTGCGTAATAAATATTTGATCGGATTCCGGGCAACCGGATGAAGATGCTGCGGTAGTTATTGGTTAGATTGTTCTGACAGGCGCAGCTGGAGGCGTCTCCGCTCGCTAGACAAGTGGAACTGATTTAAAAATTTAGGATGAAACACTAAGATAGGTGTTTGTCTAATATCTCAAGCTGTGCATAACACAGTGACCCACACTCTACCACCACGCCAAGGTATCTGTATAAAAATGCTCTCATAGGTTTAAGAATTTAAAGAATGTATTTGTTTGTAGGTTGATTGGACTTCTTGGTATTAGGAGCTTTAATTCCTCCATTCAAAAGTCCAGATTGTGCCTGTGCAGATTGTCGGTACATTAGTTAGCCAGGATTTGGTCGGCTGCCACAAAGCAATTTGCATTATCTTGTCAGGTAAAACGCATGGCGGCGGTGAGTTATCTAACTTTCATGTAATCTCATCAACATGAGAAAATATGCTATGAATTCCAATAAATTGTCCTTATTATGAGATAACAGGTGTCGGGACCGTATCTGTGACTTGAGTAGGAATTTCAGCTTCTGAATGAATATCTAAGATTATTCTTCAGGTTGTGTCCTTGCTTCATACGTTCCCAGACATTCAAATGGATATGATAAATAGATCAACAAGGACCTCGTGTAAACAGCCTGAATAAAGACATATTGACTAAAGCATACGGTAACCGTAGAAACGCAATAACTTTGACTTGATGTCATCCTTGTTTTTAATCAGTGCTGTTAGATCGAAGAATTTATTGAGGCTGACTACTTGTACAAAAACTAGCCCTATACTATGTATAGCAAGTTTTTGTTTTATCTTGTTCAAGTTGTGTGTGTGTGTCCTTTTCCTAAATGTTTATTAACTGACGACCGCTGGACTGGATGATCATAAATGCTTCACAGGTCCGACTTTCCGTCACAGCCGCAGGAAACTAGAACTAGGTCATCATGTAGAAACTCAACTTTGACTGATGTTGTTTACTTCCTTTAAATACAGTATATGTAAATCGTAAAATCCTCACAGGGAGAGTCCTCCCCTTTTTCACATCCTGCCTTTGGTTTCCACGTCTCTCTTCACCAGTGTCTCTTTTCAAACTATAGCACATTGTTCGTTTTCCCTTTTCTGGGGGGTACTGCTTCCTCTTGCACAACAACACCTGCACAGCTGCACAGCTGGCGGCAGTAGCAGAACCCCGACAACAGGGGGCGGCAGAGAGCGCCACACTACTGAGGACCTTGGTGGGGCTGTTAAAGATGATTCACAGGGGAAGAACACAAGTTTGTGTTTTGCCAGCGTGGGCCAGTGGAGGAATGTGGTGAACTTTATCAGGCCAAGGTGGAGGTGGTGGAGCAGATTACAAGAAGAGCAGCGACAGGGAGGCAGAAGTTAGATAAGAAGTCAGATCCTGGAAGATAGAGCAAACCCACGGGCAAAGCAGAAGGAAAAAAAAACTGACAGACAACAATGCTGCTAACACGGTTATTATTCAAAGACAACAAATGCTCCAAAAATAGACCAAAGAAAAACATTTTTCTTTGAAATTATATTCTGAAGTGGAACACATGCCCTGATTTTCATCCCAATTTCATCATCTTTGGAAAACTGGATGCAATTGAACGGTGTTTTAGGGAGACGCACAGGGTGAGCAGGGTAAGAAGGGCAGGGTGGAGGTGGAGCTGAATGAAATCAAGCCATCAGGGAGTCGGTCCTGCTTATGCAGAGAGCTCAGCATCTGTAAAAAAAAAAAAAAGACAAGAAAAGGGAATTGTGGTTGAAACAGACCGGCCCTTATTTCCTCTTTGTGAGCTTGGAGCAATCAGACGAGCAAGAGGAGGAGTTCACTGAGGTGAAACCACAGATGCCATTTGAAGAATATATCAGTTACAGAGAAAAAATCTGCTTCATTTCAATAGACAGCCGTGATGTTGGGAAAAAAAAAAGGATGCTATCACTCTTAAAACACAGTTCTTCTCCCTGACATTCATTATTATAAACCTAACTCACTCCCACTCTGTGACGTGTTTAGAAATACGGGGGCGTTGTACTGACTTCTGCTGCATATTACATGCTGTGTTATATAACAGTATGTTCATGGTGAGATGTCCAGATTTCTAAAGATAAACTGGCAAGTTACTTAGCAACCGCCACTGAGCAGGGTAGGGGAGCAGGTATGATTGCCAATGAAAACTGGCCAAACTCTTGTAAAGGCACAAACAAGGAGTGCACTTCAGCACCGCGGCTATTCTCGTCTGTGCCATCTGATATTCAAAATGAGTTTTGTTGTTGACGATTAGGCAAAATATGATGTGCAATGTTACTATGTCCCTGGAACAAAATATTGTTTTTGCAGATAACAGGGCCAAAGCTTATTTTCTTTCTAATACCGTATCAAAAATGATGCCGACGCATCGAAATGAACACACATTCAAACGCGTGTTCATTTATTTCACATCTTTTGCTCTGCACAGAATCCCCAAGACCCAGACACAGCCCACGCAAATGTCATTGACTGCTCTTTTTTTTATTAACAAAAACCCCACACACAGTACAAGCACTCCATCAATACATATCTTTGTTCTTTAGAAAACCTTTCTATAGCCTTAATGTGTATTTCTCTTCATTAATGCTCTTTTCTTGTCTGCTATTTATCCTGTTTTTTCTGTTTGAGTGCTGTCGTATCACCTGTTTGTGATCGGGCTTCTCATCCAGGTTGAACTGAATGCTAAACTGCACAGATAAAAGGGTTACTCCATTATTTTTTTGGAAGAGACTGATGATAACGAGAGCACTGAGTGGCTGCCAGCAGTAAAAAGATGAACGCTGTGAGCACCAAAGACTGTTGATATCTGGGGCTGTTGGTCACAATAAAACCATTTTGTTTCAGTCATTTTTTTTGTGAACTTTTTTTCCTTGTTTTCTTTTCTATTACACAAACAACTTGACATGTGGGTTCATGTATAATCTATTATCAACACCCTCCCTCCAACTCCCACGTCCTCTTGACCAGAGTCAAAGGAATGAACACATACAGAGAAAGACTGAATAAACAGAAATAATAATCCTCATAATAAAAAGTAAATTATATAATATATAATAAAACAAACATGTAATGCAACTATATAACAGTGCACGTCATCCTTCATAAGTTACCTGACACATCCTGATATATAAGACACCTTCATGACATGAAAGCTACATAGTAAATGCTTTGGCTAAAACTGAAGGCTGCCTTCCTTTACGTGTCCAGGAGAAGATGTCAATGCGGAAATTTTAACAAAGGTAATATCATCATCAATTTTCCTTTCAGATGTTAACTTTTCTCCGTATCTACTCTGCAGTTACGGCGACCATGTTCAACACTTCAAGGTGCTGCAGGATCGCTGTGGTCAGTACTATGTGTGGGACGAGCTCTTCTCTTCCCTGAACGAGCTGGTGGAGTTCTACCATAGCAACAGCATCGCCAAGGAGAGGACCGTCTTTCTGAGGGACCCAGAACACTTTGCAAGGGTGAGCATGGCACACATTCTTCTCCTAAAGTTTTCCATTCCTTCTTTCACTTATTTGACACCAAGCTTTTGACCATATCATTAGCATAGCATAGATGTGAACAAATAAGAGTTAAATACCATGTTGATTTATTACTACTTAACAACAGACAAAGGGAGCAGGAGAAATATTGACATGATTTGAAAACTTGGCTACCTAAAAGTTATTCTTATTCTAACATATAAAAATCTGGAAAATTGAATGGAAAGAAAATAAAACACCATAAAACTGTAAAATAAGTGTTTGTTTTTTTTAAAGAAAACGCAAAGATATGTCTAAAATTGACATTTTGTTTACTTTTCTTTAGAGGAAATTAGTTTTTCCTGCTTCATCTTGGTCTTACTACACATTTCAATCTTTATCAATTATGTAGCACCGTCTGTTCTGCAATGTCATGTTCAATTTAATCCTCATCCCATGAAGAAATCTGCTCTAGTAACAACCAGTGTTTTGTCAATGGAGCTTTGGGAACATTCTTATGTGTTGGTGAAGTTTCTGGCACTGTGGCAGCAGGTTTTTACAGCCGAGGTGCAGCTCGTAATGAACGATCACACGTCTGCTGCCAGTTTTGGAGCACAACCAAATTGGTTTTATTGGGCACCGAGCCAGAGGGCACAGTAGCCTGATTTTAAATTCAATTATTCAGTCAAGGCAGGTTTGGAGAGATGAGAAATGTTGAAATTTGTTTGAGGTTCTCTTTAAAGATCTCGCACATGAACTTGCTGGTTGAGTTTTTTTTTCTTAACACAATGCACATTACTACATTAACAACCTTAAATAGCATCAAGTGCACAACTGCTCATCTGTTACCTGAAGGCGTATCCAACATTTCAGCGTGTTTAAAATACTTTCAGTGTGATTCAGTAGCAGAGAATATAGATGACAGGTCGCTCTCATGGAGCTGTCACCGTGAGAGAAGCTGTTGTTATTGTGAAGTCATTATGCAGACAAGACCACATTGCATGTTAAGTATTCCTGAGAGGGACAGGGAAGTCGCAACCGCGGGCGAAGCCAGTCACTATGGCGGGGTTTGATCCTCAGCAATACTGACATGGCAGCATGTTGGTATCACTGTTACACCAGCCGTGCGTTAATACTTATCACATCATGTGCACTTTTAAAGCTTGGCACCTGAGAATAGACTGCCATTCATTAGGGGACTGAAGATGCAGTGTTACTTACTCTGAGCGTTTGGATAAGAGAGGGTTGCCTGCTGCGCGAGAGTATGTTTGATTTAGAGTAGGCAGGATAAACACTGTTTGAGGATAAGCGACCCAAACATGAGATTTGCTGATATAGCAATGCATCGTTGTTATTTGGGCTGCGCCTTTGGCATAATTTATCTTCCCATGGTAATATCCTGAAAACAAAATTTGTATGGATCCTTACGATGTCATCTTTCAGTGTAGCGCATCCATAGACTGTATAAAATAAATGGATATGACAGCCAATGGTTTTTGGGCTGCTGTTTACAAGCCTTAAATTTTGGCCTTTTTGCTGTCACTGTCTATTGAACATCTACAGTTTCTTTCCCGAAGCATTGACAGGATAATTTCAGGAGCTGCTTCAATAACTTCGACAACCTCCAAAGTTCAATTTGTGTTTCAAGGAAGGATATTTAAGTGGGATCTTTTAAAGATAAATGAATGTGTACACATAAATACCCAGGAGTAATACTGATGAGAATAATCTAAAGACCTCTAATATTCATGCCCAATAATTTTTGCCAATTTGAGTTGGCAATGTATATTCCAAATAGCACAATTAATTAATATGGACATCCAGTTCAGGACTAACAAGTTGAGACAAGTTATATCAAGGTCCATTACTCATTAGAGATGCAGCTCATTATTTATGGCAACTATCTACTTGCTTCTTTTACATTATTTAACAACACTAATATGGGACTTCATAATCTCCATCTGCAGTATCACATCATTGTAACCGGTTCTGCAGCTCCTCATAACATGTATTTATCCAACAACTTTACTGACTCAAAAGCTTGAAATAGATAAAAGCCTGTCTGGATCTGATGTCCTCTGGGAGATGATCCACATGTATTGATCTCTGAGACATGTCAGCTTTACTTCAGTAAGTTGTGGTGGAGTAATTGCAAGGCGATGCAGCCAAGCCAGCAAACAACTATAAATGTATATAAAGGCATGGGACACTTGAGGGGGTTACGACGTAGCATCCAAATTGAGCCAATGCAGAACTATAACTTAACTTACATTGAAGGTGCAACATCTTAGAGAGGGTTCGGGGTCTTGGTGGACATGTTGGTGTATGTCTGTATTAATGTACGTATGCATGTACACATTTTGGGGGTTCCTACCTTTTATTTATTGAATGTGTTAAGTCAATATGTCACAGTGAATAAAGGATTAAAATGCTTATCACGAATTGCATTCTTCAGCATGCTTCATGCATGCTCTAAATCACAACATATTCCTTGGAAATGCAGCGGAGCAGGTGCAAGCTAAGAATTTAGCTCAAGGCCATTCTTGATGGTAGTTAAACAGCAAACGACAGCAGCTGTCCCAGAGGAGACTATAAAGTCTGTATGACCTAAATACTGTCACATATGAAAGCTCTTCAGATACAGGAACACAAGCGCAGGTGTTTTCGAGCATTTAGGTTTTCTGAGAATTGTATTTGCATAAGTGCCCCACCGCCACCGAACGACGCCTTCCACTGTTCCACTGAATCGGTGTTTCTGATAACAATAGCTGGTCTTTCCGTTTGCTCAAAAGGCTTTTTAACAAGAAATACGATCACAATCGAAAGCCTTAAAGCAAATCTGCTCATTGATCTGCTTTCCTTTCCTGTTCTATAGAAATGTAGGTTTATACGTGCTTCTATGTGGTTGATTTTGCAGAGGGTGCAAATATTTGTATGATCTTTAACGATTTCTTAATTTGATTATAGACAGGCAGCGCCGTATAGAAACGTTCTTACTGAGTTGGATTGGTTTATGTTATATGATAGATATGCATGTGTCATTATAGGAACTGTGGACGCTTGTAATCTGCTCACAATAC
>CAAKHC010013642.1:4554-16006 GCA_901007825.1 Macroramphosus scolopax | reverse complement strand
AGAATGTGATGGGGGAAAATGAAGGTTTTCTATTGTGAGATAAACCAGGAGTAATGTAGACCTCCATCAGAGGACATGAAGACCAGGCGGAAGCTGTACTTATATGAACTCACATGAACCAAAATAACAGTGTTCAGGTGGACAAATCATTAAGTTGGTCATCCAACAGCTGACAAACAGTCATAGTAATACTTCAGGCTGCAAGCAAGAATAAACAGGGAAGTTTGAACACCTTATAAAGCACCATTATGTAACAGTTCCTTATAACAAACAGGAAGCAAACACCTTCATGTCAGGAGGTTGAACTGCAGACTTCAGAGGATCCAGGTGCTGAACTGGAATACAGCTTTTGCATTCTTGAGGTTCATGAAATGCAGATTATATTTACTGCTACTCTTACTTTGGGGATTTCCTAAAGAGAGAATGGAAGGAACAAGGAAGTGAAGGAACGAACAGTGTTTGATACTGTGAGTGCTGAGAAACTGACGTCATTCATGAATACACGAGTCCTTTAAAATCACAGTGAGAGTTTGTAGACTTCAAGGGCTCATATGAACGAACAGATTTGATTTATATTTTTGCTTGACAGGAGTATTTGACGGTACACCGCATCGTGTAATGTCAGGCAACACCAACACAGTGTGTCAAGATAATTTTAAAATAACTGTGTGGTGGTTTATGACGGGACTGTTGAATGAGCATGACAGATAAACACATCTGAATCCAAGATAATTAACGTGTTGCCGACAGATTGTGTCAGGTCGTACAGACAGATGCAGATTGTGACCACACTGTTTGCCTGCAGCTGTTTCAACGTGCACGCATGCATGTCCTGTCTGGTATGTGCCCAACTCAATGGTGCTCCACCCAGGTGAACATGATCAGTCTGTCAACAGACATTCAAATTTGAGTGTTTAAAATGACAAAACCTAACATGAAGGTGAATTGCTTTTATTGTTTTACTGCCATATATATATCGAAATATATATAGATATAAGTAAGTTTCTAATCTGGAGGCGGACCTCTTTATTCATTGTGTGTGTTTGTGTTATAGCACCTTCGGGTTCGCTGTGCGGAGGGAACAGAGTTCTACACTCGGTCCTGCACCAAGGTCAGAGGGCGAATGGGTCACAGGTTCATGTTCATCGATGGGGACAAAGCCGTGTCCGGGACATACAGGTCAGTGTGCTTTAGATTCTCTCTATGTGCTCCACCTTTCTTTGTGTGCAGGGATGCGAATAAAGGATGCACTCTGTCTATAAATGTTCCGTTGCATTCTTTGCATGCCTGACAAACAGGTTGCATCCTGCAAGTACGACACAAATAAATGCATGTAGATTAAAGTCCCAAAAGTATCTGGATAATGACGCATTTACAAGAGAAAGCTTTAATTTTAGGATGTTTACTCAGACACTTTGTCCATACTTTGTTTTTCATAAAAAAGGCCATGAAGCTGACAGGCGGCGCTTTAATGTCATGATTCAGTTGTCACTGTTTATTCAGCCGGAGATCATTTCCAGACAAGCGGTGTTTGTTTTGTAGTGTCTTATTTTAAGGAGTTTCACTTTCTGTTTTTTTTCTGTAGTTTCACTTGGACGTCTTCACGGCTGGACAGAAATCTTATCACGGTGGTGACAGGCCAGGCGGTCGACGCCTTCGACAGACAGTTTCTCTGCCTTTACATGAGCTCCAGCCATGTTGATCTCCGCCAGCTCGCTATAGAGCCTGAACCCGAACCGGAGCCGATCCCGCAGCCAGCAGTGGTCGCTCTTCCTTCTGCTGACCTTGCTAGGAAACTGTACAGCCCCAAATATTCCCTGGTTGTTTTCGGAAACCCCGGCTCCAGCCCGACGTCGTCTGCAGGCCACAATAGTCCTAAAGAGTCGCTGAATCTAACGAGCTCCCAGACACCGGAAGTCACAGGGAACAAGAAGAGGAGGAAAAAGGGGGCTAGTAAAGAAGCATTACAGGAGGTAGCTTTCATCCATCCTGGGCTTGTCAACCTCGAGAAGGCATATTTGATCCTATACCTGCCCACCTGGCCTGAGCCTGACCCCCCAAGTGATGTAATTGGGTTTATTAACATTCGGGATAGCAGCAAACCAACTCAAGTCCACCTGCAGCGCTCTGAGAGGTTTGAAACCAGTCAGGCAATCAAGTTTAGCACACCGTTCAACTTGCCCAAAGAAACCCTGCCAGACGTTGCCACGCCCAGACAGCAGACTGCCAGAGCTGAGGAGGTGAGTAAACCTCACCCAACACGAGATGAGTCTGTAGCAGGGAGAGTACAGTCAACACCGCTCCGGAAAGCAGAGGAACCGGAACAGCATTCGGCCGCATCTGGACCGAGGTCTGAACCTGTCATAGACTCTTCTAAGCTCGCTGCACACACTCCTAACAATGAGAGGCCTTCACACACCACAAACAGTCCTAAGCCAGAGTTCCCTCCTGAAACAAACACTCAAAAAGAAGAAGCACAAACTAAAACTAGTTCAAACACACCACACACCCTTGAAACACACAAAGTGGCGTTGAACACTGACTTAAACTCAGAGCAACACACACAAGAAAAGACACTGCTGCCGCCGCACACACCAGCTTGTTTGCAGCCACAAATATCCTCTGGTGTGACTCCCGAGGTCAACACTCCTGCCGTCCACCGCCACACTTCCTGCTCCTCGCAGCGTACCCTGCGCTCTCAGCCCGCCGCTTCTACTTCCTTTTCTGTAAATAACCACATCCCCATCGCTACAGCGCACACAGCCATGGCTTCCACTACCTGCGCTCCTTTGCCCTCCATCACCTCTTCTTCATCGTTTCCTCCTCTTAGCTCCGCATCTCCCCTCCGTCCTCGCTCCCCTGCACCGCCTCTGTTCTCATCTCCTCCCGTCCCTAAACCTCGCACTGTCCATCTAGTTATCGAAGGTCGCGGCAGCGCCAGCGATGGCCCGGTCCTGCCAAATATCGGTGTTGTTAGAAGGTCTGACAGCTCTGCCGTTGAGCAAGCGGTCTGCAGTGAGTCCAGTGTAGCAGCTGCGGCACAGAAAGATGACGAGAGGACAGGAAACGTCAAGGAAACTCAACGGAGAGAAACCGGCGAGGACGAGACGGAGGGCGAGGAAGCAGCTGGACTACGAAACGACAAAACAGGAAGTCGAACGGTTTCTTGGAGCAAACAGGAATCCCAGTCGGATGTTTTAATCGCTTTAGCACCGATTGCAGACAGTTTGAGTATTTCCAAAACGACTCCACAAGACTTTAAACGCACGATGACGGAAAACTGCAGTATAACTGCGAAGCCGCAGGCTGAGCGTGTAGCCGCAGTGAAGACAGATACCGACGCCACAGAGAGAGACGCCGACCTGGCTGTGAGGTCGCTAAAGCTCCTGATGAAAAATGGGACAGCAGCAACAACAGAACAACTTACCTGGTGAGAGAAAAGGAACCTCAGAGGATATCGTACTGTGAATCGAATCCACAGGGTGGAGGTGAGCTGGAGCTCCTTGACACCTTGAAATGTCCAATGAACAGTCGTGTTTCGGTGACGGACGACCCTCGCGTGTCCGACGACAGCACACGTGCATCTGCAGAAGACACACCTGGTCAGCGGCATGGCCCAAAGGTCAGATCAGCCGACTGTGCAGACAGTATGTCAAATACTTTAAAGGATAACACACAAGGCTCCTCTCAAGGATCTCCGCAACCCTCTAAAGAAGGAGCGAGCGCTCACACACCTAAGGAACTCCCGCGGTTGCACCTGTCAGACACGCGTCCCGATGGACTTCCGTCTCGCACCCCAGACTTTCAAACACCTACCTCCGACATGAATGACTGGTACGTCTCACCGAGAGCGAACTCAACTCTCTCCACAACCTCAGAGGAGTATTATGAATGTAGCGACTCTCCCGACCATGAGCCTGCTTTTGTATCTTATTATGGCCACTTTAAAACGGAGGACCGCGTTGATACCACAGGCTCTCATGCTACCACCACTGGCATTAGTTCTACTACTGCTGCTACGTTAGACGCTACGGAGAGGAGCACCGCTGGCAGTTATTCTCTTGCTGCTAGAGCTTCTCCTCCTTGACTTGAGAAGAAAGTGAAAATGGGGGGAAGAGGGGGGAAATAACAAGTGAAGACAGTAGAACTGGAAAGTCTGATGAAAGGGTGTTGAAATTGAGTGTGGCAGAGAGGAGAGACAGCGAGGAGACGAAGACAAAAGAAGAACATTTTAGATAAGGTATGGATTCCACAAGGACCTTAGAAAAAACCTCAAGCTCCTAAAAGAAAGAAGGCGCCAGACAAAGTAGCAGCCGGGAGGAGCGACTCCTGAAGAATCAACCAAGGAGGGAGAAGAGACGAAGCGAGGGTCCACTGGTGATAATAAGGCAGTGTGGCGATGAGAGGAAGACTGCGGTCACCCAAAGAGGCTGAAGGGCAGAAGGTATGAACAGAAATACAGCAGAGGTTTTCATATAGGTTAATCCAGACTAAATAAATCCCTCATTTCCATTTTCTGACCACTTTATTCACTTTAGTGTTTTGCTTGTTGCACAGCGATGACATTTCAGCTTCTCCACTGTCTGACAGGACACGCCTACATCACAGATCTCACATCTCAATTAAGATTTATAACTTCGTTATTTCAAAGTTTTTCTCTTGTCTGGTTAGAAATATTCATTTTCAAAGTCCTTAGTTTTTAATTGATACAATATCCATCCATCCATCCATCCATCCATCCATCCATCCATCCATCCATCCATCCATCCATCCATCCATCCATCCATCCATCCATCCATCCATCCATCCATCCCTTCCTTCCTCCATCCATCCCTTCATCCATCCCCCCTCCCTCCCTCCATCCATCCCTCCATCCATCCATCCCTCCATCATCCCTCCATCCATCCCTCCCTCCCTCTGTGCATCCATCCCTCCCTCCATCCATCCATCCCTCCCTCCCTCCCTCCCTCCCTCCATCCATCCATCCCTCCCTCCCTCCATCCATCCATCCATGTGTGCAGGTCTGTTGAGGACACACCAGCGTTGCTCCACTAAGTTGAAACACATGACACTTGTTCATTATTGAACAAGGAGAGTGTGTGTGTGAGTTAAAGTGACATACTTTTAATGAAGCGTGCACGCACACACTGATAAAATATAAATGAGTCTGTAAAACATTGATAGTTCCACATTTATTGGTATTTCACATTTAATCACCCCGTCAACGTTGACCACTGCATTCCAACGGACAGCCGGCTGGAGTCAGAGAGGTGTTGTTGGAGTGATTTGACCCAGTTCATTCATGTAATATTAACAAAGGGGACAATATAACAGATCTAAGTACCTCATCAGTTAACACGTTCACTTGGCACTGCAGTTGTGGGTGTAAGAATGTTACACTGAATTCTAGATAAGTAGTTAGCACACAAACACAA
The DNA here is from genome assembly GCA_901007825.1 of Macroramphosus scolopax. Classification (NCBI taxonomy): domain Eukaryota; kingdom Metazoa; phylum Chordata; class Actinopteri; order Syngnathiformes; family Centriscidae; genus Macroramphosus; species Macroramphosus scolopax. Next base: position 10,571 of record CAAKHC010013642.1, on the reverse strand, counting down.
TACTGGATAAGGAACTAGTAAAGTACTATTGTATATTCTCTTCTCTTCTCTTCTCTTCTCTTCTCTTCTCTTCTCTTCTCTTCTCTTCTCTTCTCTTCTCCTGTATCATCATCTCCTCTCTTCTCCTCTCTTCTCTTCTCCTGTATCATCATCTCCTCTCTTCTCCTGTATCTTCAATCTTCATCTCTCCTCCTCTCTTCTCCTGTATCTTCAATCTTCATCTCCTCTCCTCTCCTCTCTTCTCCTGTATCTTCATCTCCTCTCAGCTTATGGGGCTTCGTTCCTCTGGAAGCCATCAACTGAACCAGTCAGAAAGCAAGATGCCATCCGGACCAGCCCCTCCACAAGAAGTTGGGCAGGAGAGCGCATGATGATCTGTCGACATCTTCCAGTAAAGCAGGGCGGGGTGAAAACTGAACAGTTGCGGGACCAATATTCTTAATTGACTTCACATGCCTCCTTTCTCTACAAACACACTCCAACATGCAGCAGCAGCTCTTGTCCCAACCCAGATCCGAGCGGGAAGCACACATTCAGGAGGAAGGAACTGTTCCACTAAGCTCCAACTTCAGCAGGTTGCACCGCCTTAAAGGCCTGAAGGGGAAGATGAGCACGCTGTCAACACAGAGCAAGTCTGATCCTGCACCCATCCTGGAGTTCTTTATGTTACTAACAACAAACACTTACATGATGATTTTTTTTTCTCATGAAATTGTTGTCACAGTGAAAGCAGAGCTTTGTACTGAAGGAGGTCCGGCCCTTCGATGTTATCACAGGCCGGGACACCTGGATTGAATCATCTCCGTTTTTTAATAAATCACATAAAACTCTGAACTTACTAAAAGTAAGTAACTTTGTTTCTGTTTTACTTGTTGTTCGGCTTCTTGGCCTCAGTTACCCGAATCAGATTTATTACAGGTTCATTGACAAGTCAAGCTTCGTCCTGAGACATTGCTGCTTACGATGAACACGGAGATAAGGAAGTGACATGACTATAAGGAAGTATCAAGTAATAAAAACAATGACAACATGCGTAAAGCATGTGTATACACAATAGTAGGTGTGTCAGCAGCAGCATATATTGTTGCGTATACAGATTCACCATGCTAACCAGCTACCTAGCTAACGGTCACTTGTTGATGATCTCTGATGATATTGTGTCTATATGAGGTGAATTATCGCGGTAATGAGCCGAGGTATTTGCACCTTTTTCGTTTGTTTTTGAACTGAAACGGTTGATGCAAAAATGTTCCCAGATTGTTTTCCATGTCTCAGACCCTCATTTAGGCTCTTCTGTATTCCTTTGTATGCTGCACATTGAAAGACAAAAAAAAAGGAGGCAGGTTATTGATTCATTCTTTGTTCGCACGAAATCCAATTTACATTCAAAATGCTCTCGTCCGGAAGACAAAGTCACGGCGACTGTGCCCGGAGAGAGTTTATCTGCGGACGAGCACAATAAACATCACGCCGGACGGACTAGTTGCTCTGGAGGACAGATGTCCTACAGATTATAACATTGTACAAGATGGTGCCCTTGACTTTCAATGACTGAGCAGTGCAGTCAGTTTGCAGGACAAATAAAAAACCTTTGAGGACATCAATGGAATTAATTGTATTACTGTGATCCCACGTCAGATGTTTCAATGCTCTCATGGGGGACGACGAATTAGCTGGACTTTCTGCATATTTCTGTATTTGTTTGCAACTTTACTTTGAGCAACTGATTCTTTGAGTTCCCGTGTGTGTCGGTTGATTCCCAATCTGCTCCTCGGGGAGGTGTAACGTTTCTGGCAGTGCTAAGTAGGATGAGCTCACTTCCTTTTTTAACATTAACTATACATAATGAATCATGGATGGCTGCCGGTCGGCAAGGCTGTTTTTTTGCATGCCTACTGAGATACTTTGACGCATGCGAGCCTTAAAGCAGAGAAGAAGTGTGGCGGAACTAAACATCTGGTAAATTTATCTCCGAACTTCAGTCATGTCAGGAAACAGAGATACTGTACGGTCCAATCAGCCCTCTGTGGTTGAGGATGCTCCAGTTCTTCCTCCCTGCACGTTGCAGTTTCTGTAAATATCAGCGACACGGTCGTGAATAGATATCAGATTTCCATTAGTAAATAGCGAATTCAGGATGATCCCACAGGACTTTTTTTTTAATCAGATTTAATATGCAGAAATACAGCAGACAAATGAGGGAGGTTGTAACTCTCCAGTCTTTTTGTTTCAGTCCTTCACTAATAGAACCTCCTCCCGCCCATCAATCCCCAGCCCCCAATCACTGACCCCGCCCACATCCCAGACTGAATTAACCACATGTAACGTTCTATAATCAGAGTATATGTTTTACAGATGTGTCATATTATGCACAGCTGTCGGCTCATGATAGATAATGATTATTAATCTTTTCATCGTCATCCTCTCGCAGATATTTATAAGACTGGTCGGATGCTTCAACTTAAATTCATTGCAGGTATGTTTGGCGTTTGGACTTGTTTTTCCAGTAACGCCTAACGCCTCATAGTTGAAAAATATTTCCATGAATCCGACTTGGGTTGACGGTTGTCGGCTATAAAAGAGGTCTGACAGGCCTTTTAGATATGTGACATTTTCACTGAGCATAAAAAAGAGCTAAAGTTTACAGTACACAACACATAAAATGTATCGATGCAGAGGTGATTTGATGTACGTCAGACACTCGATCAAACTCTGAATCAAAATTCATAGTTATATGCAGTTAGATGAAAGATGAAACTTTTCTAGGTCACACATCCAGATTTAGAATGAGTCAGAGTCCAGCGCACACGCTCAGCGGGGGGAGGAAGTGGAGGAAGAGCAGTTTGATTGAGATGCAGAAAGCAGAGGGATGGAGGAGGAGGAGAGAGGAACTGGAAAGCCCTCCTTGTTATCTAAAATGACTGAGAGGCAAACGGGAGGAATAGAAGGAAACTGTGAACAGAGCCAGAGGAAGATGTAGAGGAGGAGACGTACAGCAAGACGCACACAGATACGAATGCAGATGTTTTTCCTCAGTGGGTTGACTAGTGTTTGCTCGAATGCAGGGCCTGGCACCAAATAACGACACCTGAACGGTTCCGGTCCCTCAGTCACGTCATCGAATTCCTCCATGATTGATCCATAGATCTGGAAACCCTGAGGCAAGGACATTTACATTAGTCAGTGCATTGAAACAGTCATTGGTTCTTCAAGGCTGTTTGTCCGTTTATTTTGGGAAGATTTACAATCACTTCAGGACGCTTCGAATAGTTTTTGGAGGATTTTTGATGGTGATTAAAATTGTTTTGAACAAACATTCACAGTCGCCACAGGAAGTTACTCATGCTTTACTTTTATTAAAAATATTTGCACTATTTAATTACCACCCTCCAGAATGCCACCATGTGTGATGATGAGCAATAGAAGAGTAACAGCAAGAGACATCTGCAGTGTGAATGTGCTCCTCACACAGATAACCGGTCTGTCTGACCTGCACGGCGAGCCGAGCCGAGCGGCGTTGACAGGAAGTCGGGAGCGACGCCTCTTCAGGCTTCGTTCAGTTTCTCTTTATAACACGCAGACACACATTCTTCAAGGTTGCCTTCTTGTGGTCGTTGCTGTGTTTTTGTGGATGATAGGACTGCGCGACACTGGTTGTTTGTTCTCCGGACGGCAAGGCATACACATTCAGACGCTCTCGAATTTAAATAGCAGCCGTCGTCTTGCCCAGAGGCCATTTATATGGAGATGAAAGACTCGGTTCCCAGGGACACACACACACACACACACACACACACACACACACACACACACACACACACACACACACACACACACACACACACACACACACACATGCACACACACAAAGTAGGATGAGGGGCTCATCGTAACATAATTCATTCAGTTGGGCCCTCCAAGCTCGTCATAAATGATAATGCCAGACGTCCACTCAGTCTCAGGGGTCGCAATAGAGACAAGGATCTCACGTGCACGCACACACACACACACACACACACACACACACACACACACACACACACACACACACACACACACACACACACACACACACACACACACAGAAAGAAACACACACACATACACACACTTCTATTTGTTGGCTCTTGTATACACAGATATAGGAAAGAGAATCAGAACAGTAGACAGGTGTGTGTGTGTGTGTGAGTGTGTGTGTGTGTGTGTGTGTGTGTGTGTGTGTGTGTGTGTAGGATGGGAGGTGGTGGGGGGGTAGTCAAGACATCCTTTGATGTCAACAGTCTCCGACACATGACATGATTCATTCTTTAATGAGTGTGTTCATGCTCCCTCTGTCTTCTGGGTGATTAAGCATCCTATTAGCCTGTTCGGAGGAGATCGAAGACACACTTGTCATCTCAGATCTCCTTTATTTTACGCCGGAGGGTGATGGAAGATGAACATGTTAAATTTCCCGTTCACCCGACTTCCTGGGGTGGTTTTTTTTTTTTTAATTTCGGTGTCCTCCCGGGGGCCTCGTCCGAATGACACAGCGGCAATGTGAAGTTGCAGGTCTCACACAGCTGGAGAACTCGTCATCACTTGAGGATAAAATAACACTTTCTCTAGAAGGAACGGCGTCAGGGAAGATAAGGTGATGTCACTGTCACTTCCAGAGCCACAGTGTCTTCTTACACTCTGGGTGTGTTTTGTCATTTATTCCTGTTGTTGATCTGAATTATTTCATTGAAGTAGGTGGACAACAGAATCCAAATGTAATGCATAATATTAAAGCTGACGTGTAAAGTGCATGTAGAGAGCAGCCTTTGAGTCTGAAGGTAAATATGTTTGCATGATTTATTTGCGGTCGCTGGTTGTGGAGCTCTGGTGCAAAGAAAGACGGAACAGCAGACAAAACCACCGCAGCAACATTAAAACCACGGAAACACTAATATTTGTGGTGGCAGCTAGCTGAAGCCGCGGGGTTCAGCCTGTTACACAATTGTACAGTTGTACTTTCATCACCTGGCTGAAGGTGCAGTTTGGGGTCAAAGGTCCCGAGGCGGAGTGGATTCAGATGCTGACTGAACAGACCATCATGCAAAAAACAGTCTCTCTCACGGACTCTCGTACTTCCAGAGGCCATGCATGGAATAATTCCAGCTGACGGAGTGTCTAATAAACTTAGAGATAGAATGCATACGTGGCACAGGAGCTGACCTTCCATGTGGGTGTAAAAATAACATTCACTCCTGAAGTGGGTTTTTAATGCTGTGGAACTGAGCTGCACCTCACCCAGGTGAACCGGAGCGTCTGCATCCACAGGGAGTCGGAGCCAGAGCGGCGGTTTGTATATTTCAAAGGGTGGTGGGATCATTCGCACCATTCATCGTAACACATACATTAGTTACCATGTTAAGTAAAGTGATACATCAAACTGAATAGTTACTAAGGAGACCCAAAGGCCTAATAATTAATCGATGTGATCGAGTCCCGACTTCTTCCCTTGTCAATTTGTTACCAGATTCAGCGTCGATTTGCTGGAAGAGCCCGGTTCTACAAGAGAACAGTGACTTGGGATCTGTAGTGTCCTTGAAGAGAAAGTTTGAGGTCTCTCAAACACACACACACACACACACACACACACTGGCCCACTCCCTCCTCTGGCATGCAGCCGAGTGACATTTCATTAATCCTGTCAGAAGAGGTTAAGAAACAGAAGAGAGAAGTGAGCGACCAAATTTAAAGATTTAAAGACGACGAAACAATTCCGTTTCTAGAAAGCAGTCCAGTTTGAGATTCACTCTGCAGACACTGAATCCCCTGTACATGAACACTTATTGGGCCATACTTCAGTGATGAAGGCTAACGATGTTGACGGTAAAAGCTTTTTGATGTGCTATAAATCTAAAAATAATATAGTCAGTTCTGGAATCCCTACACTTGATGTCGTCTTAAGTGAGTAATGAAGTTGCTGTTTAAAATCCATAATCAAGGTGTTTAAAGTGCCCCCCCCCCCCCCCTCCCCCCCCCCCCCC
>CAAKHC010013637.1:34472-44921 GCA_901007825.1 Macroramphosus scolopax | reverse complement strand
AAGAAAAAAAATAAAAATGATGGCGACGGCCAAACTGGAGGCTTCAATGTCTCGGAATATAATGCTAAATACAATATTGAATGTTTTATGGAAACTAACTAACGAGCAACTAGTAACTGTCAAAGCCTTAAAATAAAATTAATGAATTCCTTCATTTATCCTACACGGGGTCGTTTGGAGCTGAAGCTAATCCCAGACATTATGGAGCGAGCGGTGGGTTTACACCCTGGACAAGTCTCCAGTCAATCACAGGTCCTGACATAAAGACACAGACAATCATCAATCATTCCCAAGCACATTCACTCCGACAAGCAGTCTTCCATTTAACCTAACTGCATTGTCTTGGTCTGTGGGAGGAAAAAGGAGCACCCGGAGGAAACCAACACAGGCAATCTCCACAAAGGAAGATAAGGAGGCCACAGATTCCCTTTCAAATGACATATCAAGTAAAGTTAGACACAAGTTGCTCACAATAGACTGTCGTAGACGAAGCCCAGTTCTTTTCCACGGAAAGTTAAATGTTAAATTATTCCTGAAACGTCCTCAGAAATTACATGAATTTCTTCAAAGCATTCTTCTTATAGTTCTAGAAGATCATCCTGCTCACCCTTGTATAAATCAGAAAACCCTGTTATTGCAGGATAAAAGGAGTATCTGTAGTCTGGCTCGACGAAGGAATAGATCTAATCTCAGGTGTTTGATTTTTACCAAGTTTGACACTTCCTACGCAACCCTCCGTCTTCCTTTTTGGCGGTTCCAGCTCTGGGCAGTGCTCTGATCCAATCATGTCTCACTGGACTCTCCTTCTTGTACACTTTTTGTGGATCAAACAGCATATGAACAATAAAACTTGCAGTCAATAATTTAATGGATTTGTCTTTGAATCCTCCAAAAATATTTTCCGTCTCTCTCTCTCGGCAGCCTCTGTGTCGACATGTTACCTTTTGAACCCGGGTAAGTAAAAGTCGCCCAGTTTGACAGAATCCACACTGTCAACCGTGCAAAATGAGGATTTACTGCCTATTAGCAGGGATCCAAGTGTGTCCTTGTAATACTTAAGCTGCTTCTGTAAAACGAAAGCAGAGTATTTGGCGTTTATCCTGAATGATTTGAACGACCTTGACGAAGAACATGAGGGGACAGGCCACCATGAAAATGGTGAGGAGCGAATTCCAGAGACCAACTTCAAGTTTGACGGCTGTTTGCTCTCAATGAATTTACAAAATATGACAAAAAGTCAGGCTCTGTGTCAATTCAATTCATTTAGAGATATGAGTGGGATTCTTTAGTGTGATTATTGGCAAGCTTGCCTCTTCTCTCAGTGTGAAAGTCTCTGACAAATGACTTCAGCGTCTCGTTATAATGTTCTTGTATGCAACACCATTATTGGACGCCACCTTGGCAGTGTAGAAAAGAAACGGTATTGGGTTATAAAGCTTTCTCGAAATTCAATATTTCATTTCTAAATTAGAGTTCCTCTGGTTATTTAAGGTTGTTGTTTAAAAGTTAAATTTTTTTGCAATTCCCACCAAGTAATAATCATCTTCATATCTTCTTAATTCTCACACTATCCTTTCACTTCCCGCATCAATAAAGTCATTATTATGTCGGTCATTCTTCACCTTGAATACAAAAAAATCTCCCATTGATTGCCTTGCTGGAGGTAAACCGTGGCTGGTGTACGATTAAGGTGAATATGATGTTAAAAGCTGGTCTGATAGCAACCTATTAGTGGTGGTGGATGGTGAAACAACTCCCACGCGCTCAGCATACAGAGGGGGAATTTTACTTAATGGTGGAGCTATAGAAAGCCGAACGTCTCTGGGGAGTCTCTCACTGAAATAGGCCCACTCTGTGCGGCAATTTGGGGAGCTATAAAAATGAGAGATGTTACCCAGCAGCCAGCCCAGTGCGGCACTTCTGTTGTCATGCTAATGCATCATCAATGCCTGACTGTGTGTGTGTCATAACGAATAACGGGATCGCCGGGGTTTCAATGACAGGGCAGAGCGAAAGTGTGCCCTGAATTCTGTCTTAACTGATGTCTTTTCTCTGTAACTGCAGCCATTTCATTATTACCTCATGTGGCAGCATGCAGGGCTAAACATCACTGCCCCCCCCCTCCCCCCCTCCCCCTTCTCCACTCATCAATACAGGCTATACAAACAAAGAGCATTGACGGCTGTGCTTGATAATTAATCACTAAACTGATACTCCGTGCTGGGTTGCAGGGTGTGTGTTGTTTAGGATTATTTAATTAAGAAAACGTTTTTCTTGAGTTTGGACATTGCAGCTGTTTCTGCACCTTCCAAAGAAAAAATTGATTTTTGCATGAACAAGCCAAAAGATTTTTGTTTTATGGTGAATGTGTGTGTCTTTCAGCCTGTAAGATTAGACATCTCTAATCTTACACTCACTCACATCTCACACTCTACGGCACCCGTGGTTTTACGTCACCCGACATTACGGGTGCAGGTGGAAACTCAGACGCAGATACCTGTGTTATGTATTGAAATCTGTTCCCCCATCTAGTTACGCTCCCCCTCCGGATAATCCGTAATCAGGTTCAGGACTCTGGTTACGGTTAGGTGTAGCAGTGATAATTGGATGCTGTAAGGTCGAGGTTGGGGTCAGGAGGACGGCTGCTTGGAGTTATTGATGGGAAAAGAGAATTTTGACACAACACAAGTCCTTCTGAAGCCACCTCAGATTTATACTCAGAGATGTTTCATGAAAAAATCACGACAGATTCCAACGGAAGTATCTTTTTATGCAAATTGTTTTAAAAAAATGTGAACTGCATGAAGTGTGAATTTGAACTGGTGACCTGAATTTTGAGCTCTTGCGAAATGTGAACTTGCACCAACAATGTGTGATATCAGTTTGGATGAATGAATGACCCGATGAAGGTCTGCTTCTTGTGTAACGGTCTGCAATATCAAAATATGGGGCCACCGTGATTGTATTAATTACATATCGATCTCCGGCTTGTGTTTTAATGCTGCGGTTGACTTCTCTGACTGAATCTTCAGCATATCAATAGCTTTGTTTGTCTTGTAATTGCATATTGATCCAGCAAATTCGATGAGGTCGTACCTTTTTTCAGGCATATTCTCCAAATCTGTGCGGCTTAATACGATCCTCACTTTCTTTTTTAGAGGTGCAGCAAAACATGTATTCATCATCCAGGTGCGTAACGGCTGAGTATACCTTTGGAATTTGTCGAGCGCTGGAAGACAAAGGCAGCTCACCGCTAACACGTGGAAGTGATGCCTGGAGAGGTGAAGAACTGCAGCTGCTCTACGCTGAGATTTCACATGCCACTAAACATGAACATCCAGCATTCTTGAGCACCTCTCTAACACCTTCCCAGACAAATTAGGCACAGCTCAGTGGCGCTAAATGTGCTACACCCCAGGGAAATTATCATAAGACAATGGGCTTCTCATCTTTGTTTTATGTTCCGAGGGTGGAAAATAGGCAGAAGTTCTGAGTCTTCACGCTAAAAAAAAAAACAATTCGACAATTACAGAGCTGTGAACGATAAGTCATTTCCTGGCGGGCTTGTCGATGCACAGGAGCGCATCCTGCAGACTCCATAAAAGTGCTGTTTTCAGAGGGATGATTACATCCTGAAGATGATGGATGCGTGCAGGGTAATGTGGGAGACAGGAGGATGTCAAGGCTGCTCGATGCGCTGATGACTGGCCGCTGGCAGCCGTAACCGCAGCCTCATTACACACATAGCATGAGCTAAACTCTTCATCCTGTGGCATGAACACTAGACAGGTGGTGTCAAAAGTCTTGTTCAATTCCGCAACAACCGAACACCTTTTTTTTTTTTTTTTAAAGCGTGAGACTTTGAAATCCATCCAAACCATACATAAGAATATTAGGGATTGAAGCGTTCAATCTATTGCAGAAGGCTGCAGCTGACCCGACGCTCTGAGGTGCACCGGCAAGAAAGATGAGTTTCTCACTTGGGGAAATGTCAAAGTGATGCAATGATATTTAGCACATCCAAAAGGGAGACTCGTCTCATTCTCTGGAATAGATTTTGCAGCAGCTCATCCCCGGTGTTAGCTGACAAAGGTCGTATTTGCATGTGATTGGCAGGCCCCTGCTATCCAGAAGCGCTGACCTGCTTCAAGCTGTTGACCGAAACAATCCAGAGCACCTTTTTCTCGGCCGCCGTGGTTCAGTGACGGCATGAAGGCGACACTTTTAGTACGGAGTTAGAGAACACCTGCCCATATCCGCCTCTTTATTTCGGAAGTTTTGGTACACATGATGGCAGAAAATGATCAAGGCGTTTCAGCGTTGTTAGCATTATCGCTACTCCTACCAGCTTCAGAGCTTTTAAACAAATCTTCATTGACGATGGTCAACAGCATAAGTGGACCACAGGCGCCAACAGCATTATCTATAATGTGAGCACTCAGGTCGTGACTTGACGGCCAAACTGTTTAATGGAAGCACGTAAAATGTTAGCGTTAGCTTTACTCAGCAGAGGGTTTAATCGTCCGGCGGGAGGTGGAATTAAACAACAACATTTTAAAGGTCGTACGGGGATGTACCCAGAAGTACTATAATATGTGTACGGCACTGTAACAGTATATAATACCAAGTGGGAAATAAAAGTTTGTAGTAAATAAAATGCAATTCATCCAATAGCGAGTCTTTCTGCAGAACGTCGACCTTATCATGGCACTGGCTGAAAAGTCAAGGCATCGCACAAGTCATTAGGATTCATCCTCTGGGAACCACGAATATCAGTGATCGGTATCGCTTCGGAGGTTGTGTAGATGCTTCAGATTGAGGGTGAAACACAGGCAGACACACACCTTACTAACCCTATAGCCATGCTGCAAGTGTGGATGATACAAGTTATTATTTTAATCCCTGTAGTCGACTGGTTAGTCAAATTAAGCTTAAAAAAATGGACTGTTCTCACAGTAGATTTGATATGTTATATGTTGGTCAATGGTTAGGGAACTTAACTTACACTGACTGGGCTCGGTGTGTGTTTTCTCTCTCGGGGGGGTCTTATCCTAAAGATATCTATTTGGGAAAGTGCATATGGCATCCAGTATGTACTCTCACCTCCCCAGTGAACACTACTCCGCTGATTAAATCAGTGAGCCTGTAAACCCGAAGGGAAAGCAGACGCCAGACAAACATATATTTCCCATTGAAAGGCCCTGACTTGTTTTCTCTGGGAAACAGCCACCTTGGCAATAAGCAGCTCTAGTTTATTAGATGTATCTTTATGTGCTTTGAAAGCTGGGATCGCTCCAGGCGGCTGTCTTCCCTTTTTTTTTTTTCCCCCCCTCTGACTATTGTCTCAGAGCAGCTGTAATTCTCGGCCTGTTAGGCTGATAGCAGCTGTCTAAAAAGACTCCTTTTCATTCTCCACATTAACTCTCGGCCCTGTGGAAGCAGAGGATGATTTCACCAGCTGATCTATGACAGGTCAACCGATCATCCATGTTACCAGTGATGCTGTGGCAAATTGTGAATGCCACTTGCAGCTTGTGCATGTTGTCAGGCTTTTTCTCCTCCCGTATTTATAGTTAGAAGACATTTAATAAGGGTGTCCTTTGGCCATATGCTGAGGGAAACAATCCATCCTTTAAATCACCGGTTTATTTCCTCCTTCAAAATCAGATTGTAGCACCGAGGCTCGAGAAAACAGAAAAGCTCTGCACTGTTGCAGCTATTAGAGACATAATGTTATTTAATGCATCGTCTCTCGCCGCCTACAGAGGTTCCCACCTCCGCCATTATCCTGCAACACAGCTAATGATGGGAATACAAAGAGATCTGCTGTTGTTTACAGTTTGCACAGTTAAGGTGAAGATCATTCTTGTTTTCCTCATTTAATAGCCTGAATAAACACGCTTTAGTAAAACATTACTTTCATTATACAATATCTATTGTATAAAACTATATCCACTGTGCACAATATCGAGCCAACGAGACCTCAGAAACAAAGACCAACCACGTGACCTTGGCATTATGTAACTGAGTTAGTCACCCAGTCACTCAGTCATGGAGCCATGACGCTGCTAACGGATGCTCAGCAGCCTGGCTGCTACTGTGCCCACAATCCAACTCTGCTGTGCACAAGACACATGTGAGAAACATACTGCATGCAGCTTTCATGTTGCATGTTACAAACATGCAACTCAGGTTTCATTTCATTTTGATATGTGCCGTGCATTTGTTTTTATTTTGGATAGAGGTGTGTAACCTTATCAGGATTTAACAAGGCTGGTTCCTAGTTTACTCATTTCTTGGTTGTAATAGCTGCTTATTTGGCAGCAATTAAAAAACGGCTATTAAAACAGCAGCAATTATATTTGAGAAGTCAGGAAACAGGGTCAAGTAAAATGTAAATGAACAACAACCAATTAAGAAAGCAAAGGAACAGCCTCACTCCTTATTCAAAAATAAAATGATTACAGCTCATACGGTCCCTAAAGCACATCAGTTTTTAATCCTTTCAGACACATTTCTGAAGACGTCAGCATGACTCATTTCCTGTCGATCTAAGTTTATTCTCAAGGAAGCTTGAATAAAAATCGACATGTTTCTGGATATACGAACTGGATGTTGGTACAAAATCCACAATATCAATATCAGCAAGGCGGATTTATGGAATATATTCTATGATGTTTTTGATTTGCACTACAATGTCTCCTCTCCTCTCCTCTCCTCTAACAGCCGGCGGTCTCAAGATGATGCATTGGCCGGGGCTGCACACCGATCACAGATTGTGGTTCAAATCAGATTCGGTCGGGCAGTAACAGGCTTGAGGGTAAGACAATTGAATTTGTGACCTGAAGTTTGGAAACCAAGACCGACAGGGAATGTGACTAAGTGACACTGAAAGAACAGTAATGTCAAGGAGAAGAAAATGATTTTCCAAATTGTTTTAGTGGAGGACAGTTAAAGGACCAATGCAGTTTTTTTTTCTGATGAAAACCCAACAAACCCACAAACACTCACACACATAAAACAGAAAAAATTTTGCATGACAGAAAATGAGTTCTAAATAAAGTCGTGCACTTTTTCAGTTTCCCCCTGGGTGATTCATTCCTGTGCTGTGACACCTCCTTCCCTCAGAGAACAGTCTGTATCTTAACGGTGAGAAGGTCTTCTGGGAACTTAATAGTTCCCTGACCCCAACCCGAAAGAGAGAGAAAGGGACGGACAAATAGGTTTACTGTATTTGCACTGTGGATTATGCATATCCACCTGGGTAATCCACAGCGACAAGGTCACGACCTTTGCATTTCCTCCATGTCTTGAATTTAATCCACACTGGGAATAAGAAGGGACATTTTGCAGAAATGTAATCTGTGTTCAGAAACCCACAGCTGAACTTACAGTAAATGATAGCGTTGTTATTCCCGAAAGAGACGTGTTACCCCTGCAGTTCCTGCTGCAGACGGACAAGTGACCAGAAAATCACCTTGTGCAGGACCGGAGCAATCCAATGACCAATGCATGAATTACAGGCATTACAAGCTCTATTTTATCATTCAGATTGACGCTGGCCGTGTCCCATCTGAATGAGCGTATTAACAGCTGGTGATAAAATCGAGCCCCGTGTGGAGCCGTCCACTCACAATATACCTAATTGAAGTGAATCATATAAAAGCTCACATTTTGAGTTATATCCAGCTTCCTTGATCAAAAGGTACATCCATAAAATATTATACAAGCACAGTCATTTCCTATAAAACATGCATTAAATAAAACGGTCCATGCAAAGCCATGCCCCACTTTCCCCCAGAACTGTGTTTGGAAGTGTGTGACTAGTTGTGTGTACAGCACAGCACCGTATCTTCCCGCAGGTGGATCCAAGTGTGTGTGAACGTGTTCGCATCTATTCATGCTAATAAGCCTCTTCTGTCAGTCTGCACTCACCTTCCTGCCCCGGTCCGATCAGACCTCTGACAAAGCATTTACAGAGGTCACGGCCTCTGCAGACGGGCCATTGAGTTTCTGATCCACTGACTTCGTCGCGTGCACGCGTGCACATTAATACATGCAAATTCGCCCACTCACATGCGCAAGCGCAGTCCCATGCTCACAGAATAGAGACGTTGATTGATATTTAATAAAACCCTACATTCACCTAGCAAACACACACGCCCTCGCACAATCATGTCTTGTGTCCCGAGTGATTGCTAATCACAAAAGGTTTGGCGGATGTAAACACATTTATATTTATAATTCTCCAAGTAGGAGATCCGGACTGTGTTTAAATACCAAGTAAATGAGGATTTCATCGCTGCATTCTATACAGTTACAGACAGCTTTTACTGTGTTATCAGTTGCTATTCAGCTAATAACTACAATAGTGACACATCATCAGGTGAGTGTCCTCTGGCTGTGTACATGTGTGTGTGTATATCGTGTGCAGGCTTGATAGACGAAAAGTGCGGAAGCAGGAAGAGCCATTATGTTTACTTATGGTAAAATAATGCCAGAGAGGCTTTTTGAGCCACTCAGCTCTGCAACCGGATCAATAGCGCAGCATTGGGATCATTCAGACTGTCCACGTCTCGTTTTAAGGGCTCCCTCTTCTTCATCACTCGCGGGGTAAATGCATTCGTTCGTAGCAGAACAGTTGTTTGGGTCAAACAACCGTTTTGATGAACATGATTGGGTATAGTGGGTGTCTATTAGACTATATTGATTTTGGAGTCATTCGGGTTGAGATTATCAGCTAAGTGGGGTGAGACGTAGAGGTGAGCACGGGCCCGAATCTGCAGGGAATCTATTGACCATGAACGAGTGCAAGAAGTGTACGCTCACATTAACGGCCCGGTTCTGTCAGATCAGGTTGAGATCGGTGCATCATTTACGCAGATCACGTTTTCAAAACTTTCAGAACTTCTTGCACATGTTGTCCACTTACAAGTCTGTTTCCTCCATGTTTGGTTCTGTAGCAGGGGTTTTATTAAGGATCTTAATGAGACTCTATAGTTGCATCCCACTAGCTGGCAGCTGGATCGGATACCTTGACTCCCCTTGTGTCTTATACCAATGGCCAAGGCACCCTTCAACCTCTGTGTGGGACCTTCATATAACACACTCAGCTTTGGACTCTGCTTAAGAAACAAAGGTTCAGATTGGGCACAAAAAAACGAATGGTCATGGGTTGGGAAAGATCATTGTCGGGGGTTAAAACACATACTTTTTTTAGGGTCATGACCTGGACCACTCACACAGCGGCAGGAGCAGCAGCTCTGAGCATCTCATGAACACGTGAAGGGCTTTAGATTGAAGGTGCATTGAAGGGGCGTGACAAAGCGTTGCTATTTGGCGATCTGGGCTGCCCAACAACCCAATTTATCCGCAGCATTTGACCCGTCCAAAGAGTTGTAGGCAGGCTTCCGTAGGAAACATTGTTTATTTCAGTATCTCTCTGCCTGCTTACCTGCAGAGGCCAAGCGGTGACGATTGACGCTGAGATCTCAAAGCGTCGCGTCTTTGATTCCTGAACCTCTGCCACGGCGCTGCCGAAGCCCACGCTGTGCCTTGCTCATGTGCCTCCCCACCTCTCCAACCCCGTCACAGAGGAGACAGGAATACCAATGCCCAGCCCCCCCCCTTCATCTTCTGTATCCCTTCTCCCACATGTCCAACACCCCTCCCGCCGACCCCCCTCCCTCCACCGACTGCTCTCCTCCAAGGACAGCCAAAGACATTCCCCTAAGTGAGATAAGAGTGATTTCGCCCGACACAACATGGCAGCGCTCCCACCGCCATCTGTGGCGGTGGGCTGCCTACGGGCGCTACTGGTGGAGCCACACTGATATGGAGACTTTGACTGCATACGTTTGACTTGCTGTCACACCGGCAGAGATGTTCCACGCCGAAAACAACCCCTATGTGACCGCCTTCATCAGTCGAAGGCAGCGCGAGGCGCTTGTCATGCTACAGACCATATGTGACCCAGAAGAGCTACAGCATGAATGATTAAGACATGGGAGCTGTCACTTAACGCCATGCTGATGAAGGTGTAAGTTCAAGGATTCAACAGCAGAAATAACCATGAATTACTTCATGATCCAACAATGTAAACCAATAAAACAGACTTAGCGTGTAATAAAGACTAGTGTCCGACCGATATGGATTTTTGTGACCGATAACGATAGCCGATATTAGAGAGGGGGCAATCACCGATACCGATATGCAACCGATACGATATTTTTTTTACTGGAATGAAAACAGGCCTTTTCTGTGTGGCAAAGATTTTGCACCTATATGATTATGCAATGGTACAGTCACAATGACAGTAGTACAGACAGCTGCTTTCTTAAACCGATGTCTTTATTCAAGACTTAATGTTATTTCACTTGTCAGTCAAGCTGCTTGTAGGTCAAAACATATTTTTACTTTACTTAAGTATTTCCAATGTTCAATACTTTT
>CAAKHC010013637.1:10506-28677 GCA_901007825.1 Macroramphosus scolopax | reverse complement strand
TGAAACACACACTGGTTGCCGTGACAACGACCTGTCAATCACAAGGTTGTGACGACATTCTCCCTGTTCTGACTTTACATGAAGAAATATACATGGAAAGTGTCTGCATAAGTAATTATATTGCAGTTTTGTCGTATATAGATTAGAAACCTTCAGATATACTATATTTTGTGTTAATGTTAACTTGTTAACACAAAATATATTTTCACATTGGAAATTGATAATTTCGTGGTGAACAGTCATAAAGAAAATATTGCAGATCACTGCACCTTCATCACCTTGTTCTTCTTCACTTTCTTTTAAATACAATGAATAACAGAAGGAAACTTATCAGGAAATGTAAATGAGGAGCTTTCGCTGAATTTCTTATCTACTTTATTTACCGCGTTGGAATATCTGTGCACTTCAAAGCAACAGCTTGTCTCTCATTTCCTCGATCACGGCGCCACTCAACCTTTTCGGAGCTGTTGTAAAACATGCAAATCCGTGCCAGTAATCCAAAAGCACACCTGTTGACAGCCACTGGTCGGGCCAAAATACGCCTCTTCAAAGTACCAAGAGAAAAAAAATTGCACACTTCTTTCATTCAGCAGCCTCCCAGCTCAGTGCACCATTCAGCCCACGCACTCCTGTTCAGTGTGCCGGACTCCCCGTCATATCTATTGGATGCACATTTGATGCACACAGTTGGATCCTGGATTATTATATGCATCTGTGCCATAACCTGAAAACCCTGACAGCGATCCTTGTGTGTGAGTGCTGCACTGAGAGAAACTTCTAGTATCATTAACGTGATACTACGGTAACCTTTCTACCGTCTGTTTCCTCGGCGCTGATGGATCCAGGTTCAGTTATTCTTCAATGCCAACTCATGCAGCTCCTCACAGTCGTTTGCTTCCTGTGACCAGTGTTTGGTCACAGACAAGCGCATCTTGTCTTCTTGTCTTCTTCATACTCCCACCAAAAGCCCCCCCCATAAAGTTTCTGTTATAGTCACCCACTGTTGCCATGATCAGAGCACTAGAGAGAGTTCAGAGTAATTAATAGGCTACAAATAACTATCACATTAGCAGGTGGTTGTTCTCTAACAAAGTGTTTCCCCTACTTTTTCCCCTCATTTCTTACAGTGTTGACACAGAGAACTTCATATATTTCAAAATAAGAACAAGGAATAATCCATTTCCCGATGACTGCACTCACTACTGACTATTTCTGTGTATCCTCAAGTTAAATAAAGAATCAGCACATCAAACTCCTTCAATCAAATCTTCATTAAAAAACCCCTTTAAATCAAATTGTCTTATCTCCTTTTATTTTCTTATTATGTTCCCCTTCTCTTTCATCCTTCCCGTCTCTGATATTCTAACTATCTTTGCTCTCCATCTGTTTTGTTTATCTCACTGCCTCTTTCTGTGTCTCCTCCCTTCCATCTGTGTTATCACATATTAGCCTCGCTGATGTAAACGGACATGTGTAATACAGCTAATTGGAGGATCTGGTGCTGGCTAATCCTGGCTGACAAAAAAATGTTTTCCTCCTTCTGTGATAACATTCATCAAATCGGAAACAAACTTGTTGCTTGAGGAATGTTGAGATCGATTGAGAATGAGCTTCCTGTTTCAGAAGAGGGATGACAGCGTGTTTCCTGCGGTGTTTATTGAGGCTCAGACCACATTGGTGTTGACATGTTTGATTGATGACCAAAAGAAGGTAAACATTAACCATTT
This sequence comes from Macroramphosus scolopax, assembly GCA_901007825.1. NCBI lineage: Eukaryota > Metazoa > Chordata > Actinopteri > Syngnathiformes > Centriscidae > Macroramphosus > Macroramphosus scolopax. The sequence continues at coordinate 26,950 of CAAKHC010013637.1, read as the reverse complement.
TATTGTTAGGATGGATGGAAAGCGTCGGCCTCCCTTACACTTCTACTTCATTGCTATTGGGGCAAACTTTATATCTGAGACAGGAACTGATGCCTTGAAGGTTCCTAACAAAGATATGAAGGCCTTTTCTTTCTGTCACGTTTACTTGATAGCACCCGTCTTCCACCTTTTGCTGCATTTCTAAGCATGTTACTGCCACCTGTAGCTCGGCGGGGTAGTGTGCAAACGATGGAGGGAATGTCCACTGCCTTGTCCTCGTGCACTGACAAGAACAAAACAGGGAATTTACTCATTCAAGTATTGCTTCATAGTGCGACAGTCAAACACTAAAGGGGCCTTCATCCGAAATCAAATCAGCAAAAGAATTTTATTAAGGGAAATCAAGGGAAATCCTAGTGATCATCCCCTCACCAATGTTCTTGGTGTGACTTACATTACACAGACTCTCAATATATTCCTTTTACCTTTAATCAGGAACTTCGGGTGGAAGGAATGAGAATAAAATAGAAGATTTGAATTTTTATAAATCTCTTTAGGATGAGGGGCCTTGCTCTGCTCGATGAAGAATAATCAGGCAGAGCTGAGAAGCAGCTGAGGTGATTGCTTTTGAGCGCCTGAGACGATCAGCGAGAAAATAACTCATAACTGGATAACCTCACTCGAAGCGGCATTATGTCGTTTTTGATGAGCAGCGGCGGCCTCTGCTGGCACGAGTGGTAATTACAGGACGCTGGCGTATTTTAAATCTATTGACATGTCGCTTCCTTTTCATTAACTTGAGAATGCCGAGTTAGTGCTGATGCCGTAAAGCCTCACTACCGGTCACACCGTGGTACATATCCAAAATTTAAGGGATGCCATTCTCCGGATTAAAAGTCTCAGCCATGTCTTTCGTACAGTACATCTCTCCATCGTCCAGTAACTGAGCTATCGTCCATGCAACTCTTACCACCTTTTATAAAAATCACAACCATCCCTTCAACACATAAACATTGGCCCTTTTGACCTTAACTTTCAATATCATTTCCTTGAGACTGATGGGAAAAGTCCTTCTTGCGATCGGGGCGAAGGTGCTTCCGAACGCCCTATTAGCATAGTGATTTTGTCGTCCACTGCTGTATAATCCTTCTATCTCCGCACGCCAGGACGGTGCAGTGAATTAATAATACTCTCTGAAGGCTGTGGCTCAAAACCTCTCTCAGAAATGAGGTCTGACAAAGTCTCCACTCTAATTGTATAAGCATTGCCACTTTTGTCCTCTCCCAGGCACATCAGTGGAAGTAATGCTTGCAAGAGCTGCCCTCCTGGCCCTTGGCGCTGCTGTCATATCTCTGCCCTGCCAGCTGCCCCCTCAGCGGGAAATCAAATACACTTAATGGAGAGAGGAAACATTACGACGGTAATCGAACCTGGAACAAGATAAGTGTGTCACCAATCACCACCTTCCTGCATATCGTCGCTGCGGTGGATGAAAACCTTTTACCGTAACTCCGGTGTCGGCCGTCTTATGATTTCACTCGGTGCATCACGCATTGAATGTATTCAACGACCTTGGGGGGCGCATGAAACCCATTCACAAGCCACAATACAGCTTCACCGGTGCACAACAGGCCGTCCTTAAATTCAGATAACAGTCCCCTCAAACACACACACACACATACAATCATGTTTCGATTACTTCAGAGGACATTGCACAGAATAACGTTCATTTTCTGGAGACATGTCCCGATACCTAAACTTCACCTTACAATAAGTCTGCACCCTATAATTTAATCATTCACATCATGAGGACTTTCCTTTTGAAAGAGAGGCAAGTCCTCATGATGTGACTGTGTAAACAGATGTACGTCCCCACAACATGAGGAATACTTGCTACACACACACACACACACTTTAAGCTGTACATGTCCATCCAACGCTGACCTAAACGGACCCTTGGTGGCTGCAGAGTGCGCGGCCAGTGGATCGGGTTCTCCCTTTGATTGAGGTCAGGGTTCCTGAGAGCAAAAAGGCTTCGTGGAGCTCGCCGGTTCTTGTTTCAGGGGAAATGGGCCGACCTCAGAGGGCAGACCTCAAGGTGAAAACATGATAAGTGTCGGGGAGCACTGCAGGACTAATGCTGTGTCCACACTTAAGATTTGGATTGTTTCTGTTGAGTCAGAGTGCTGAAGGTTTCAGAGAAATGAGAAGTGCTGACAGACTTTAAGTTGCTATGAGTATTAAGGTTTTCTATTAGAAATGATAATGTTTTTTTTTCCCGATTAAAGGTTCTAGGTTCCGGAGAGACGAAATAGTATAAATGGATGTTTTATACTCATCCAACTACATTAAAAACACAAATAATTGTAGAGTTTATGATACAATAACTTTGTCAAATGCTAATAACAAAGCTGATTAGCTGTAATGACTCAATGGGAAATATGATAGTTATGTCCAGAGACTTCATCGGACAAGACGATGAATATTGATCTTCTGGTTCTTGTCGTCAGGAGTCTTCTTGAACCTTGTAAGTCAATACACACTTAGTCATTTTCCGTGATAGTCGATATCGTCAATGTTTGAAACCTCAGCCGGGATTGGCGAATGGCTCAAAGGCGATGTGGCGAAACGGTAAACTATAAGGAGTCCAGTTCATCCTTTGTTCAAACTGTCACACCAACACTCCGTCACACTCACACGCGGCAATATGGTGAAGAACCAACACCGTTCTCACCTCATCACGGCGATACAGTCATACATTAACAATAAATAATGAAGAAATTCATCAGAGGAGACTTTGCATATAGATAGCCTACTTAAGCCGGAAGCGTCCATTAACATAACTTGCTGGGAGTGGTTGGATAATTAGAGTGGATCTCCTTCTTTCCTTCCCTCCCCGTGACTAATAGAGAGGCCGCGGCGACAGAAGGAGGACACGGTGCGCACAAAACTCTTCCCTCAGTCATCGAACTCTCACAGAGAGAGAGGAGAGACTTTCGGAAAGACCGCAGACCTGCACGTTAAATTAATGAGGTCTTCGAAAAGCTAAAACGCGTGCAACCAAAAGAAATATTAAAAAATGTCTGGAGTTTTAACGATATCTTTAGTACACATTAACTACTTAATGGATCTTGGCTTTCTTTACGAGGCCATTCGGGTCGTCCTGCTTTCTTCTGCGGAGACTACAAGAACAAAGTTAGTTCTGTTAGTTGACATGTGACTTGTCCAATAGCACCTCAACAGTGTTTGTCCAGGTAGATGCTGAGTGTATATTGTATACTCTAACTACTCTCAGAGGAGTCGATCATCCCACAATGAAACCTCCCTTGCAGTAGAAAGGTGCAAACAGTGAAGGAGCCGCGTTACATGACAAGAGAAAACACAACAAACGTTAAGTAGTGTTCCCTTTTCTACCCTCAAAAGGTAGAAAACCTATAAAACCAGAATACCCTGAGCTTGTTGCCTTATAAAGCCACTGGCAGGCTGCTGGAGGATACCGATTATTGATTGATTTGGACAAAGAGGAGGAACCAGGAACAAAGACCTTCTTCTGCTCAATCCCCCTGAGCAGAACATTGTCACGTACAGGGGAAAGGCTGCAGCCTTGGTGTTCCTACTTTCCTATCGCAGTACAATCTCTAGTTCAAACAGCAGCTTTAAAGCCAACAGAAGTCCGGCGGATGGCAGGAGGACTTTCGCTGGCAAATAAGCCAGAAGTCCAAGCAAAAGAGAGGGATATTGTCAGACTGGGACCCTCATGTGTGAGCACAGACACGCCTATGCAAGAACCTTTTTCATCAGGGCGGAAAAAGATGCCAGTGTCATAGCTTATGACGATACCATGGCAACGACACATTGATTGGTTTTCATGCAAACAGGCAAAAACAGGGACCAAAGTGAAGTTTGGACAACCACATTGAGATCGGACAATCCCAGACCATCCGGGGTGTCTAAGTCCAAGTAGTCAGTGCTCCTTTTGCAGAAATCGACATGGATCCTGAACCTCCGTGGGCTCCTGGAGCTCCGACTTGTAATAAAAGCTGCGGTCATTTCACGGTACTTCTGCGAGATCAGGTCAGATAGATGATGTGCTCGTCCCTGCTGGATCTCTGCCAGCACTCAACTAATTATACAAATCTCTGGGAACAGGTCATTAATTACAGGATACATTAGATATCGTCGGGATTTGGGCCCCATCCATCAAAACAGCTGGGTGGAACTCGTGCTCATCAATCAGTGAGGGGGGCGCTCGCTGTTGGAACAGGTGGTCAGGTGGAGGTTAAACTGGTGAGTCGGACTGAGAGCCAGAGTGGCGGTGATTACTGGAAACATTTCCCTTCGTGTAATTCATGTTGGCAACAAGATGGTTGTTTTTAAATATGCAGGCAACTGTTTCATAGCCGGTCTGCTGTTGTTAACGGCTTCAAGCTATCGTAGCATCTTGATTCATTTATCAAAAGTTCAACTTCAGTTCGATCACATTTTCCTTCCATTGATCAGTTTGGCAGAGTTCTTGGAGGCGTCTGGAGGTGCCATGACAGCTTTTACTCCGTCGAGAGCTCCACACAAGTTTTTGTCATCCTGTTGACAGACGGGCACAAAAAAAAAAACAATGTTTGTTGCTATGATAAACAGATTTAATGATTTCTTTTCTTGTCACATACCAAAGCCAACAAAGCCTCCTTGGAGGAAAAATAACAAACTTAATTTAAGTGAGAGGTTTTTTCCAGTAATATTAGCGGTTTAATCGAGCGAGGACCAGACATAAATGCTTTTCCATGAATCTCCTCATGGCTCGTGCACCAAGTTTTTCCACTGCAGCTGCTTCTATAGCTTCTACGAGTGGTGCATTAGAGGTGTCATGTTGAGACCTGAGAATTGATTCAAGGACGTTGCAGAGCCCTACGTGTTATTACTCATGTGCGTGACTGCTGCCCTGCCTCTCTCCAAAGGTCTGCTCAAGGCTGCCAGTCATGCATGCGCGGGGTGAGTGCGAGATGTCATGCTGTAAAAATAACACGCGAGAACAAAAAAAGAATCCATATCCAGGGGTTCACACGGCGTCTTACACTCCGACATTACATGAAACAGATTGGAAAGCTCTGTGTCACCGCTGGATGTGTGTAGTTTATCTCTTTTGTTTGTAATGAGTGTCGTGCCAATTGGATCTTAGAGTGATTTAAATGTGTGGTGGAACCGGAGTTTAGTCACGGCGTCTGTCACTGACGTCGAAGGCATCCCTTTTGCGTTCGGATGAGACGCAGCCGCCGTGCGATTGATGCATGAATGACCCTGAGAAAAGCATGTAATTAAAACACAACTCTGATCTTTGTGTAACGAAACAACAAAACACACCTCAAACAAAGCCATGAATAACAACATATTGACGAGCTTGGAGGTGACTCCTGGTCGATGATCTCTTCCTGGTTGACCCTTTTGGTCTGTCTGTACATCTAGCTTAAGTATAATCAAAATTTAAAATACTCGGTATGCTACAGAAGTACTTCAATACTCTATCCAAGTATAGCATTTAGTAAATATACTTCCAATACTGGTAGACGCTTACAACTACTGTGATAGCCTTTGACACAGTTCTTCTCTTCTATCTACATATCAAATCTTCCTCTCTGTCCGTCCATCCTGTGGAGGAAATGGTTAACAGGTGTCTATTTATTGCAGCTGAAAGGATGATTATCAGACACATGTTGAAATCCAGCTGTGGATATCTGAAATGCTTTAATCTGGCAGCAGCTCGGGGATCATGCTGAGAAGACAGGAGAAGGAAAAGACGGCAAGGTGGAGGGATTGTCAGCACCAAACCGCAGTCGAGGATAGATGACCTCACTCCTCCCCTCGTTGCTTGCCTCCGATAAGCCCTCTTTCTTTAGGCCGAGGGTGGAGGGCCCTCTTAATGGAATTGCTCTCATCCGGGTAGCTGTGGTCTATCGACTGCAGTGAAAGAAGACCCACTTCGTGAACTGAATGAACCGGGAGATTGATGAGGCAGTGAAATTGGCCCGGCCCTCCTATCTAGCCAGAAGGTCTCCGAAAAAAGACGTCTAGTTAGGTGGCATAATTCATATGTATTTGAAAATGAAATGCCTCAAACGAGTTGCTGGGAAAGCAACGTAACGACGCCATTTTTCACACTCAAGTGAAACAGCCCGGAGACTCGTGTTGTAATTGGTGGCAGGAAAGACAACATAATGTATGTTTCCTGCCTCCATGCTGTGGGTCTACCGGCTTATCAACCTCTGAAAAATGATAGCGGTATGTAAATGGAGCTGCATTGACTTTCAGCATGACCCCCTTTTTTCTGCCTGAGTTGAATAATTCAAGATTTAATTGATGCACCATCAGGGAGATGTTTTTTTTTTTTACTAAAAGCAACAATACGGAGTCATTTATCTGCAGGTAGCAGTCGCCGTCCAACATTCTGTGATACAACGGGGGATACTCTGGGAGTTCAAGAGGCAGACGACAAGCCGATAAGATACTTATCACCGCTGATTCTGGACAGCCTTATCTCTCCTTCTGAGACTCCTACCTCTGGCTCTCCCCCAGCTGGACAATGATCCGCTTTCAACGGGAGTTTCAACTGTGTGCAGTGGAAACAAATTCCATTTGAATATGTTAGTTTCCTGCAACAGCTAACACTTTATTTTACTAGTGGAGGTTGCAGCTGTAGGAGAGCTGCACGTAGCATTAGCTACAGAGCTTCTAGCACCCCCCCCCCTCCAGATTCAGGTTGACTGACATTTTGTGCTGACTTGCAGATGTTTCGCGTCAATGTTTGACTGACACTTTTACAAGTTGCACGTTTCTTGTAGCAGGTACAAGTCACCTCAATTACTGTTATCTTCACTTTACCTGTCACCCCGCTGCTCTGCTCGAAGTGCGGCGCGAACACCTGGACCACAACCGTCTGCACGAACAGTGCATGTGTGTCTGTCTTCTGTTTCGGAGTCCATTTTCAGAGTTTATTTTTTTGGTTTCAAGGCAATGGTACTCACACTTTGATACCATGTAGCCTACAAAACCAACGATCTTCTGATGTTTACATATCCAGATTCGATAGTCCACCAATTGCATAGGTAGATAGCATAAGTGCTGAAACTGTTTGAAGTGAAAGTGTGACCTTGAAATCGTATCATTGACACTCTTATTATTTATGATAAACAATTCGTTAACATCAATCAAGTCAACTTTTAAAAGCATGGTAATAGCCGGCATTCAATTTATTTCTTTATTCATATTTTGAAGGGCATAAAGTCTTCTTGGTCATTATCACTCGTATTAATCCTGAGGATTCATTACACCTTGTGGCGGGAGCAATCCAGGTTTTACTTGATGGCAAGAAGCCCATTCTGTTAATGCAATCACCCACCGGTAATGGAGAGTCCTTTGTCTTTTCTGTAGATATCTCATTTATCAGATCTGTGAGTGTCCTCTCGTCTGATCATCCGTCACCAGCTTCCTTACTTGTCAGATATTCTCCCGCTGCTTCTCAAAATAGGGCAGGAGATTAAGACGAAGATCCAGGTGGTCCGCCATCCCTCCATCCCTCTATCTCTTCCATCCGACGTCCTTTCGTTGAACATCTATACCCACCATTCTTTCCCCTCCTCCCCATTTCCTCCAGCATCTCCACCTGATGGAGCCATCAAGGGACTCATTGTCCAGATGATTGGGTCACCATCAGTCACAGGCAGACACACTGGGCCAGACATGGACACACACACACAGCTGGGGGGGATATGGTAAATATTGATTAGCGCCAGAAGTAAAATACACAGCCCATCATATTTAGCATTAATGGTAAATGCATCATCAGTATAAATGGGAATTTATGGCAAATGGTCCAAACCAACGAACCAACAGCAAAAAAGACATTAAGTGCAAATAGTGAATTATTAGGGATTTAACCTGGCTGGAGAATAAAACAATGGTGAGGATCCACTGAGGATGGTGGAACTTATTGACTGTAGGCAGTAAAGGGGGGATGGATGGCCAAACATATGTGTTTTTTTGGGGCCTTATTAAGATAAGCTGATTCAAAAGGGATAACAAGATGCTCTTGCTTCTAATCATCTTTGGCATATTATTTCCATACAGATCCCACAGAACCTCTAACGATAGGAGATGCTTCTTTAGGTCGATGCTGAGACAATAACTCAGGTCCATCTCTTCCCTGCAGTCGGGAGCTGCATCAGGGAATTACAGTTAGATGGATGGTCCATTTCACTGGGATCATTGCTTTTCCTATTGATCCTCCAACGCAGGTCCAGCCAGAGTCCAGTCATGATGCTGGGGAGGTACATATACATACCAGTAGAGGAAGATAACATGCACTGACTGCCCTGAGCTCATGCACACAAACAGATGCTGATACAATTCGGCTCAAAGAGGCATTTCAACTGAAACAATTTCCCTTTCAAACTGTCCAGATGTTGTTTATTATTTAATTTGTGCAGTTAGCAATCTGACCTGCTTTTATAGTTTCTTTCATCATTCCCTGCAAGATATAATTCACGTTTTACTCCCCCCCACCTCAATACTGATTGCATGCACAGCCCTCTCTGGACAATATCTCACACCAGAGTGTTTGGTTTTATTGTCCTTGTTGTTCTGTATGGAGGAACCTTTCTGCTACAGTGCCCACACAGTATTGAGTAAGCAACTCGAATAAGTCATAGCCCCTCTAATGGAAATCCATTTAGCCTGGGCTGGAGTATAAGTCTACGCAGGGAAGCATAACGTCACGCTGAACTGCACCCCCGGCTATCTGTCAGCACAGGAAGGACAAGCAGGCAAACACTCGAGGTGAAAAATCCTAAACAATTGTCAAAAAAAAAAGAAGGTTTTATTTGGTCATTTTTGGGACCACACAATGAAACAGGAGCAGCGGTGTTTGAAGCTGGTTGCATCTGTACTTTTGTTTGTTCAATTGTCCCAGTGCATATCAATAGGACAGGACTTTCAAAGGAGTAATACATTCTTATTTACCCTGCAAAAGGCACCTTGTCTTCGGGGGAAGAAAAATACTGTGAAAAATGGGTCAGTATACAGAGTTATCTGATCTGAATGTAAACACCCATGAAGGCTTCAAAAACTGGAGAGAGATGCACATGCACAGATCATTAATATTAACATAAGCCAGGGAGGATTGGATTTCGGGACCAGCCTTTTACTGTAATGTATGCATTCTGGCTCTTTTTGCTGTAAATGTTGCTGCAAAACTGTGAATACGTCTGAAGTGAACGGAGACATGAAGGAAGACTTTGAAGGTCAGTCAGCAATTGTGTTCTCTTAAACTGTTTGTTACTCAATAATAAATAAGACTGACGCCCCATTCGAAAAGGATGTGATGTATTGACTGTATAATGAATTCATCTCTTTAAACAACCCTAAATAAACAGGTTGATAATTAGTCTATGACGGAACTAAATCTCTGAGGAATAAAACAAACATGCACCGGTGGTCTGTATCTCATAACATTACATATTAGTGTTTTAAATCGGCATGTTGTAGTTCTGCAGCTTCGGGTGGCACGATTGCTAATAATTGGACGCTCGCCCATTTGATCCTACAGATCCTTCTCATACTGTATCGGCAGTGTACCGCACTACTTGCAACATTATGCGAAGGGGAAAAAAACGGATAAACCAGCTGTGTCAGGTGTCAATCAGCTGGTTAGGGGCGACGGGAGCTCGCTGTCTCTCCATCTGAATTCCCAAGAGTTGTGTTAAAAGGAAGTTTCTAGCGGCTAGTTGATCGAGTGACGAGAAGTAGGGAAGGATCTCTCTTCGTCTCGTCTTAGCGTCGTCCTTCAACCTCATCTTCAGCCTTCATTTTATTTGAAGAGACACAAAACATGGAGGCACAAGAGACATTTATTAATAGTCTATTGATTGATTTGGCAAACTCTCCATTAAGCTTACAAGAAGAACAAAGACTGTGACTTATATCATTCATCTATGTATTTAGTATATCTAAATATGTGTGCTTCTCCGTGAGCTGTACAGGGTTGTACAGCTGTGCAGCTGTGGTGTCCGTGGCGGTGACACCTGCCGTTCTGCTCTCCAGATGCTCTGCTCAAACACCAGGTCGTTCCGAGTCGCGGCGGGATTGCTTCTCTCGGCCACTGATTCCATTGTGTCTTTCAAAGCCAGGCGTCATTACAGCAGCTCTGTGTCTGTGTTCTCAATTTACCCCGACAGAGTGCTCACACAGACAACTAGAAAAGAAAAGCACCGTCTGTAAAAGGCACCTGGTTTTTATGCCTGTTTAAAGCATCTTCTGAAGGCTGACCGGAGGAGTCGTCAGGAACAGATTAACATTAATTAAATGAATCTGAGAGGGAGATAACTGCCAGCTCTTCCATAATGAGACTGGGAAGTGAATATGTCTTTCTTATTCCAAGCAAATGTAATGAGCTGAGAAACCCATTTAATTGCATGATGGTCAATATAATCTACACGTATATGATTTTACTGTCTGCAGGTTTAGAATGATGACAAAACTATTACTATTATACACCTTCTGGTTATTGTTAGGAAGCAATGCTTCTCATGCTTACGCTCATTCATCTTGCATATACAGTATTTTACAAGCTTCTCTCTATAAAGTACATACATACTAATGACTATTAAACTCATGCATTTATTGGAAATACACAAATTTAAAGGAGTTTGTTATTTATAAATTCAGTGGAATCGGTGAGAATCAAATCCTCATGGTAAGCAGCAAATGGAAATAGCTAATTTCAGTTTCAAATGCAATAGCTCATTTATCTGTAATATAGCAGAAGGACCGCTGAGATGAGAGAATGATCAGTAAGTCAACATGCTTGCGGCACCTCTAATGAATTCCATCAGAATCTGGGCTTACAGTCGATATGCCGCCGATGGACGTCAAAGCGTCAGAAGTCAAACTCTGATGGAAGCAGCCGTTAAGCCCAGGATGAAGGAGGTAAAGCCAGCTTTTCCTTTGCTGGGCATTTATAGCACAGAGATGCTCGGTCTCTCTCTCCCCGCAGGGGAGAGCCAGGTTGGTCTCCACACCTGTGTTGTGCCTGAAGTGAGGTTGAATAACGAGGGCTGCTCCTCCACAGTCAGGAGGCAAAGTCAGCTGAAGCTACGTGGAAACAAAAATAAAGTTCCACTTCACCTCTTGTTTACTATGTTCTGGTCCAGGTCATCCTCACATAGAACACCAGTCTCTATAGAGATGGATGTAATTTCAGGTGCACATTTCAGAATGACGTTTCGCTTGATTTCTTATATCCATAACTATTCAGACCCGTAACAGAATGAGGAACTCCAGCACCATAGAGGGCAGGCAGTCTCGCCGTCAACTCGCCCTCCTGCTTCTCATAAAAAAAGACAAGGGATTGATTCGGCCATTCATCACAGACCTGACATCTATGAGAGCGGCACACTGGGAAATCTCTGACTCAAACACACTGACGGGAGAAAATGAGCCGTCCGAATGAGTTCATCCCGTCGGTCCTCTCACTAAAAACAAATGACCTTATTATTCAGTCATTCAACCTTGAAGAAAGCGAGCCGCAGAGATGATGAAAGCCGGAAAGTGATAATGGAGCACCGACGGATGATGTTACAAGCAAACAGATATACTTGAGTGCCACCAGTGATTTAAAAAAAACAATGGTTCATTTGACAGAGTGCTCCAGTACCATCTAGTGGTGACTTCAAGCGCACACACGCAACCATTCTTCATGCTGCTGGAACAAACAAGAGGACATCTGTGAATACTTGGCAGGATCAGGTCTGCTGCACCCCACATGCCCGGCTCCACCCTTTCAAGCTACGAGGTGCTGCAAGGTGCTGAACTCTAAAATCTACAGTAGCTTAAACTGGTCTTGTTCTACGCATGTTGTTGGATGTTTTAACGTGTCTAGCGTGTGGTAACCAAATTCCATCTGCTTATCTGTAAAGCTAATTCAATTTTAATAGATTTTTTACATTGTAGAAAAGTAGACACACGATAGAGGATTTTGAGGTCAGTTATTATAGCTGTATATACTATATATACTGTGTATGATTGAGGGATCGAAAAGGGCTTATGTGAGTATTTGTATGTTATCTTTTGAACCTCTTTAGATTAGATGTCACAAAGTGCTGCATAACCAAACAGGGTTCAGACACATTTCTACCATCATATTTCCATGACTTTCTAACGCCTTTGAACCAATGAAAAAAGAAAAAAAGTGCACGTCGTCCGGGTTTCGAGTGTAAATGAAAAAGGGTTTTAGTGTTCACACCAGGCGACCAGAAATGGACAGAGATGCACTGGCTGTGGAGTGTTGATTATGCAAAGAACACCATCTACAGGTGGTGTTAATTGTAGGTTGTATAGTTTGGTGTTTGGTCTCGTCCTGTACTAAAATCGCTGAAAATCAATGTTCTGTTTGCGTGAAATGAACTCCTCTGCAAACCAAAGCCCATTTTTTATCTGCAGGATTTGATACCTGAATCCAATCTACACCACTTTTTAATCAAACCATTTCGATCATGATGAATCTTGTCAGTCCAATTTACGACACCTGCTCAATCATGCTTCAGTCACCTGCTACGTGTTGTCACTCCAAGAGTGGACACAGGTGGCACACCGACGGACAATAATCACATTTAATCAGGAATACATGTTTGCCAAATGGTTTGCTTGTGGCTGTGTTTCTGTGTTTCTGTGCATGTGTTCAGCTGGTGTGCACGTTTAGAAAAGAGCTGTTTTTTTTCAGCATGTCATTTCTGATGCATTGATGTACATCATTCCATCCATTCGCTATTGGGGAAGCTGGAGCCGGGCTGGCACCAGCTCCCCCGCAGGGCTGACAGATTGACAGACAACCAATCACACTCACACTTATGGACTATTTAGTCTCCAATTAACCAAACTGCATGTACATTTAGTGTGTTGGAGGAAATCAGAGTACCTGGAGGAAACCCACAGAGGCAGGAGAACATACAAACTCTACACCGAATCCCCAGGCGGATTAAAATCCAGAACCTTCTGGCTGTGAGGCGGCAGTGTTGACTGCTTGTGGATATGTTCCTAATAAGTCTGCTTATCTTGTCTGTGTATCTGCCACCCGTTTCCACTCTTAAAGCAACATATCACAGGTGACCATATGAAGCAAACTGACCTGACAAGACAATTTGTTGAATCAATAAAAGAGAATAGCGACACACATGTTCATCCAGCACCAGGCACACCACCACTCATATTTCCTTAATGAATACAAACAGAGAGAGGAAATATTTCATAAAATTCTTTATTCATAAACTTGATGCAAGTTTACAAATTACTTTACATGGTCAAAATCACCCTTGGAATGGAAAAAATGAAACCAAACCAAAGCATGCTAACAGTGCATAACTTTATAACCCGGCCTCCGCAGTTAATGAAGCAAGGTAAAGGAACCCAGAATCAGGCTAGTTCAGACCGCAGATCAATGTCGCTTGCTAATGCAGAGAGGGTTTGTTAGACGTGTGTGTGTGTGTGTGTGTGTATGTATGTATGTGTGTAGGAGAAGCCGTTATTCAGTGCACAACAGACCTGGGTACACTATTCTTCAAAAAAGTCAGGGTAAAGATAGGGCTAACAATTGTTCTGATGACACACAAGTTTAAACTGGTACTTTTTGGGGGAATCGTGGCATCTTTAAAAAAGGAAATCCTAACATGAAAGTCCACGTCTCGTAGATTTATCTGACATGGTTCAATAAACAATGCACGGGGAAAATGACCCTGGGAGGAGGAGGAGGAGGAGGAAATAAATCATGAAAGAATTGATACATCTTTTTTTAACAATCCAATCAGAAAACTCTTGTGTTCAGTAGCTCGGGGAAAAAAAACACCCATTGATATATTGACATGCAAAAATACATCGAGACATAGTCAACGTGTGAACCCTTCATGAAGCAGGGAAATATGACTGTTGGATCAAATTCCCCCGATCCACAGATCATTCCAGAAGTTTCTTAAAATTTATTTAACCAGCCGTAACATAAGAATCGTATGTTTGTGTGCAATACGACTGCAAAACACTGCAAAGCCTATTGGTGAGACAGGGGCGTCATTTTGAAGTCGCAGCCCAAAGAAAAAAAAAAGAAAAAAGATTGGCACATTCAATCTCGAAATTTATGACGACATTCCAAAGCAACCCCTTTGCCAAGTGTGCAGTATGTATTCCTGAGTTTTGCTTCTCCAGAGAATGCAGGGGGGTGAATACCAATGGCATCACAACAGCTAACAACCATGCCGATGATACATAATCATGTGGAAGTTTCCCTTGTGGTGAAACGAGGAGGAGGAGGAGGGGGACTCTTTTTGTCGTATCATGCAATCTAAACGGATGTCGGACATGTGCTGGATGTGAACACGCTCTACGGTTTGTACCTACCTCTAACCTGTTTGAAATTAAACTGTGACTGAGGTTGATATGACTGAGCTTTTTAATAAGAACTCATAAACGAGGAATGACTGTATAATTTAGCATATCTAAGCTTTCTATGCTGGTTTTCAGGACAATATACTTAAAACAAATGCAAATAACCACACAATAGAACACCCACAACAAACTTGTAACTGCATCAATTGGAATGGTCCACACAGTTGTCTGCATATTATTCACATTACATCAAAGACTCAGCACGCTGAGGGGGGGGTACAGCGGCGCTCAGAGTGGTTATGAATAGTAACCAGTGAGGTGGTAATGGGAAGAGCTGGATCCTTCTTGTGGCAAATCAGAACAAATATTTATCAGACCTGAACAGATGTTCTGGAAATGGAAAAGACTAAAGTCAATCTTCCCAGGTGTGAAGCCAAGTAGATGTATGGCCAAGACTATTGCTGTGAATTTGAAACTCTGGCTGCATTGGAAAAAACTAATAATAATAATAATAATAATAATAATAATAATAATAATAATAATGAGGTCAAAGAAAGTCAGAAGGTAAAGGTCACTTTTTTCTCCCTGACTATCAGGAATGCAGGATGACAAAGTGGTCAGGATGTGAACCCGCTACAAGAAGAAGAGGTGACTTGACTGGTAAGAAAAAAAAAAAATATCAGTACAACAAAACTTAACAAGACTGTGTCTTCACTGCATAGCCTTACTGAGGTTCAACCGGTTTGCGGTATTAGATATGAGTAACCAGACCTCTGAAATGCCAGAGACAGCTCTATGTCGTTACTGTTATGGCCATTGAAGTTAAGAGGTGCCATCAAAACAAAGGGGAACGGTACTGTCATTGTCGCCAATAACACGAGGATTACAAATCAATATTTTAAAAAAAGAAAAGAAAAAAAAAGAAAACCGCAGTAGTCATTAAGCGTACATAAGATCATGGTATACTTTTGTTTTCCTTCTGCAAGAGTATCCATGATGCAACTTTTTTCTTATTCTAAATGGGTCTTAAGAAGTTGCTGTGCCCCTGCTGTTAATAGTCAAGGGCATATAAGTAATACAGTCTCTGCCCAGCCAAAGACCCAGACATGGTTACATTATAAACAATTAAATCCTCTTGCAGAAATACAAATTTACATGTTTACATGTGATGTTAAAATCAACTACATTACAGTGTGATCCAAACCAAACTTGCCTCTGCTTTGCCTGGTCATGTTCCTTTTTGTTCCCAGCCGAGCCACACACACTAACCCCTCTCCTGCAGGGAGTGGTTCAGCTGCTGGGCGATGATGATGACGATGATAAAAGATCTCCAACTCTGGAGCACAGCATGACGCTGTTCTCTGTTATGGGGCCGTCCAAACCAGGCTGCAAATGTCTCCAACTTCCTTCCCACCTCAGGGCTTCAAGCTTTTTTAAAAAGACAAGAGGTTTAAAAAGCAGGCTGGCCTCAAACGCGTCTTTATCCAGAGGGCATTACAAAGATAACACAGGAGCACAATATTACAGAGGCTGTCCATGGAGGGAAAAGCGGTGGTTATTCCCACCACCAGCATTACATATGTCCAATCTGGCCACTGCTGCATCCTACCCAGGAATGTCTTATGCCATTCTCAGATCCAATCTGTGGTCAGATAAGCAGTGTCCGACTGCTACTGCTGGAGGATAAAGCCATGCCGCACCTTTCAACTCACAGCCGGAAAAAAAGTAAACTTGGCATGCTCGACGCCAAAAACAAAAGAGTGAGTTTACGGGATATTCAGTCCATTGTTTTGCTGGAGTGCGGGATGAACGTCGCGATGGTAAGATGAGATTGTATCAGACAACAGATGTACAGAGAGATAAATATCTGACGAGAAGATTTCCTTTGTGAAGCAGCTGATGAGTTTGGATGTAAATTTCATGGGGCAACGGGAAAGGGGGGGGTGTTCTGTGTGCTTATGTGCTTATTTCTGGTTGGTCACTGAATGAGGGATTTAGTCTGGAGTTCATACTCTCAAGCAGAGATCAAAACAGGTTGTATGATAAAAAA
>CAAKHC010013637.1:0-10486 GCA_901007825.1 Macroramphosus scolopax | reverse complement strand
CAGTGCAGGAAAGGCAAGAGTCTTTTAGCCGTCTTCTTTTGGGGGTGTGTACCATCCTGCAGGGGGAAAAGCACAACAGAGAAGGACGATACGTCAGTAACATATTTCTACATGCACATTACTGGTGGCTGTTAAGGACAATAACCATGTGATCTTTTCATTTTCTATTGATAAAGAAGAATTAATGACAGTCATTGTGTCTGCTTGACGTATTCCACAAATCAAATAAGCAATGCAGAGTCAACCCCTACCCCCCCCACCAAAACAGCTTAGTGTCAAGACTTAGATACAGACGGGGGTAGCACATCCATCAACTCTTATTTGAATGTCAACCAAGACAGCCGGTTATCATCACCGTGCACATTTAAACCCAAGAGTTGACTTTCATCTTCAACATTTATCCATGACACTTAATAAACTTAACACTCGATACTTATTTTTTTTTGGTTTAAATTAATTTACATAAGAAAAGTTCCTGAACAGCTGCAGATTGGGTCTGTAGTTTTAAATGAGCGTGTGTCATAAGTTGTATGATTTGCCCTCCGAAACACACAAAAGTGAGTTATTTTTGCCCCACTAACCTTTTGGGTGCCTGTTATACAAGAACCAAATAATTGGTTCGTACTATACTTTTCATCTCTTTTATTTGTAGCTGAACTAAGTTTTATGAAGTGTCAGCCCCCAAACTACATGGAAGTTAAATAGAAAAATACTCTTCATCCGAAGGGGATAATCTTTAATACCAAGAATGCTGCGTTCACATTTCCGGACGCGTCAACGTTGCTGCAGTTTGCTCGGGGAAGGTTGATGACGTACGAGGTCAGATGTTGGTCAGATTTTAAAATAGGAAATAAATAAATACAGCTAAAAACGATAGGTTCTATGCTTTAGTGTGATGTGTGTGTGTGTGTTTGTGTGCCTGACACATGAACTCAAATCATAAAGCTGACTTTATCTTTCAAACCTAAAAAAGACTTTAGGTAGATGGAATATCTGTGTTATCTCATTAACTGTGCTTCCCCAAATAACAATTCAGATATAGTATGTATGTTGTGGAATGAAAAGTATTCTGCATCCTGCTGGTGTAAATCCATAAAACATTTATCCAGTTTAGTGTAATAAGGTGACTACACGTCCGTAAATGTCACCCATGTTTGGCGCCTACAAACCAGCTCAAGCACTCATTTTCCGATACTTTGATACAGGAGGGGGGTTTGGTTTCCGTAAACAGGATCAGTAATGCTCTTTGTGAAACCGAAGACAGAAACACTCACCGTTCTTTTCGTGGATCTGAACCAGGGATTTGTAGGACTGCTGTGCTCTGGCAAGATTGTACTGGTTCTGCAAGAAAAAGATGAAAACAGAGTCAACCTGCGAGGTACAACGGTATTTATGATGACAGCACAGAAAAGGGAACAGCACTGCCGGAGCGGTTCTAGAAGAACAAACAAAAAGGAAAAAGCTTACAGCTTATTTTGACTGATTTGGTGCAGGAAAACTCTGCTGATCACTGTTTCCCAAACCCACGAGAGTCCTCGAATGTCTTTTATCCCAACTAACAGCCAACAATTTAAAGACAGTCAGTGTACTGTCGGTGAAGACTAACTAAAGAAACTAAGAATATACTCTGATACGAGAGAATGGGAAGATAAAGATTGGTCATATTTACAGTTTAAAACTATTTTTTGTCTATCGAGGAAACTTATCTACTAATCTTTGTATCCTACAATTTTACTTCAGAAATCCTTTATTCGTCCCACGACGGGGAAATTTAACTATGAAGAGGTTTGCCCTTTGGTCCTGAAGAGACAAACAATATCTATAGCTTATATCGCAGTCAGTTGACTAAAATACCCGCAAATTACATAGAATAAATGTAACACACTCCGACTGGTGTAATGAAATAACACAGGCTGTATTCAGACAACTTATGATCGTCTTTCACTACCCCACATGCAAACATACACGTACAGGATTTCTGTATGCAAAGACCTAATGTGTTCTTGTATTTAACTTGCAGGAGGCAACAATGCACTTCCTATGCTTAGTCTGCCAGAAATTGAAAAGGAGAAGAAAAGAAAGAAAATGCTGTATTCCAGGCAAATGACATCCCCAAAAAGTTTGAGGCATTTCTAATACTTTTTAGACATCCAATACTTCTTAGACATTAGGTTTTCAAACTGCCTACGCAGCTTGAAAACCTAATGTCTACGTACTTGCACCTACACAGAAGACGGGAGTTGCGTAGACATTCATTCGATGTGGCGCGGGACACATTTAACATGCAGACTGTGACAAGATATGTGGCCAAATGCAGCCCAGACTGCCTCCGAACAGCAGGTCTGAACAGGGACACATTCAGTTTTCTGTTTCAGAAACAGGAGCTTGCCGCATACAGCACAAGAGGCTCCCACTATTTAAAGAACCAGGTGTCCGTATGTGGTCTCTGTTGCTGAACACAGGAATGTAATTTAGTCGGTCAGCTGTGAAAAGGGTGACAATCATGACCCACTTTTCAAAAACCCATCAGATGAATGACGTATTTAGAATTCAAACAGGTTTTCGCCGAGAGTTGACAAGTTTTGCATCCTTGTGCATCAAATTATTGTAGCTGATCACCTGAGATTATCACAGAACATTTTCACCTCCTTCACTTACTTTATTGGCTCCAAACTGCACTCTGGCTTTTCCTTTGACTAAAGTGGCATTGATCTGCATGATGACAGACTCAATGGAATAGGCACTGCTCCAACCCTGAAATCAGGAAGCCCAACGTCAACATAAGAGGTTATCAAAATGTACAAAAAACATGCAAACACAACCCAAAGGATCTGATATAAGCAGTGCATATTAGCATTCCTTTCAGCATATGACATACCTGTTTGGTGAGAAGTTCCATGCACAGGGCACCTCCTCCGAGAACGTAACTAAAGCAGAGACAAACAAAAAAAATCAGGGGAAGACTGATCAGAGCAGCAGAACGAAGCCCTCGTCCTGTTTTTATGTAGGC
Source organism: Macroramphosus scolopax (assembly GCA_901007825.1). Taxonomy (NCBI): domain Eukaryota; kingdom Metazoa; phylum Chordata; class Actinopteri; order Syngnathiformes; family Centriscidae; genus Macroramphosus; species Macroramphosus scolopax. Next base: position 7,476 of record CAAKHC010013637.1, on the reverse strand, counting down.
ACATTGTAATCTCTCAATTTATTCACAAACTCAAACTCAGGGATGCAAGAGTCTTAAGTGTGTCAGCTAAATGAACTCACCCCCCGGACAGCACAGGCGACACCACCCGCACAAATGGTGGATCAAAGGGGAAGTTATCCTGCAGAGAACACCAGCAAACACGCTTAACTCACAGAATTCACAGACCCTCAAATAGTGTGTCGTTTTCAGAAAAGGCTGATTTACTCACTTTATATGAGAAGTTTAATAAAATGTAATCCATTCCTTCCTTTTCCTTTAAGACTTGTAGGTCACTGTGTAAGGGGCTATCTGGGTCCACACTGTTGGCCAGAAAATGATGTCATCAGTCAACGATTATACCGACAGTCAAAAATAAAGTACAACAGAGTTAATGAATGAAAGCTCCCACAGTTACTTACGTCCTTAGTTTGACGTGCCATTCGTAAAGGCTGTCGTTGACAAGCTCCACTGAATAGATGCCTGCAAAAAGAAATTGATTAAAGACGCCTCCCAATGCAGGTGTAGGAACAACTGCATCGATTTAATCTTTTATTTCATTCTATTAACTAAAGATTACTGCTGTGAGGCAAAAGCTTAAATGTATTCTATTGGGCAGCTGCAATCCCAAACCTCGATCTAACTCTAGAGTTATTGTTTGAGGCCTAATTCAGAAGTTGAGCACTCGTAAACAACTCTCGTTAAAAACATACTAACATGCCTGTAGCGAAACAATAAAGGGTCCTTAACTCACTCTGAAACACTTTCCTCTGATCATTTCTGCATTCTGACTCTTTGTATTGCAGCGCTTGATGTTCCCTGACACACATCGATCCCATTAAGAGGATCGTATTGATCATCGGCGTGAGTGTCATTCAGTCACTTCTGTTACCAAGTGCAAACCTCTGTGTGATGAGCATACCTGTCTTGTAACTCTGAGACCTGTAGATCTCTCTAAGCTCTTTCATCAGACGGTCAGAGGCTTGCACAGAACCAGACACAGCTCCCTGAGAGGAAAAACACCAAAATGTAAAAAAAATAAAGCCAAAGAAGACAGCACTTTGCAATTCACCATGAGGGTTAACCTGTCATCGCTACTTAAGACAGGCCAGCATCAAAGAGAAAGCGTTATCCCAGTAGACATTAATATTTATACGTCTTCGCCACATGAGGGGAAGGTTTTGCAGATCCTCAAAATATTTATATATAACATAAGATACATGTGTCTTTAGCTCAATAGTTACAATATAATGGTATATATTTAGGTAAAATATCAGATAGCAGGACAGCACCATAGAGATGTTGAACAGAATGATGAGCATACAGAGAGCCATCTGTTTTTGCTATGTTGAAAGGCGGTCGCTAAAAAAGCCTGAAGATATGTTGTATCTCGGAGCCCTTTAATAGAAATATCGCTCATCACCATCCTGTCTTTTTAAAGTAATCGCTACGTGAAAGCACCTGCCATAAACAAGTGAAACTGATCAAGTGATTAGGTGGGAAAGACATATTCTATGCAATGAGTGTGAAGCTTCAACAACATCAACCTAGAGTGAAGTCGCATCCTTGATCAGACAGAATTATCTACCACAAAGTGTATCACTCAATACCAACTTACATTCAAGTGGTCCTGCCTCTGGTTCTTTCGGATCTTCTCCAAGATAGCCAGATTCTCCTTCTCAATGCCGTCATCTTCAGATTTTTTACCATCCACAGGCTCCTCCTCTTTCATTTCATAGTGGTCCAAATCCTCTATGTCCTGTTGGTTCATATTGAATATTTTAGGCATTCTTAGAAGGATCACTCTTCACCAGAAATACATGCAAACAAACAAACTGAGCTCAAGGATAAAAGCCAGTGTCAGACCAAAATTATGCAATTCAATTTCCATAATCACAATAACTCTGGAACAAAGGAAACATTAACTTAATCTTGACAACATGCCAATTACACTATCCTTCTTTCTACCAGAGGCAGCTGCATGTAGCCCGTATTGTTTTCACCTCGTGAGTATCTGTGTGCGTGTGTGTGTCACGAAGACAAAGTGGTGTCCTGGAGGCCATTTTGAGTTTAGGTTTTTATGAATCTGTCAGACCATGTACAGATATTTCCACAGTGACAGCATCACAAACTACTTGACATGACACCATCAGAGCAAAACATCACATGTTCAGTTGGATTTGATAACTTACCTCTCCCATCTCCTCCTCCTCCTCTTCTTCTGATGTGACCTCCTCTGTCCCATGCTATATACACACAAACACACACACAGACAAGGCGTTAATTCAAGGTGCAACACATGAATAAAACAGCATGCAAGACACTCGTTGAGCTGGCTGGTGATCTGACAGACGACTACTTTTCTTTTTTTACCACAGGAAGGTTATATTGATCGATTGAGGGAACTAAATTGTGAAGTCATCTGTGATGTAGGCTTCCATCTACTAAATACATGTGTTTTGGGCGAAGATAACATCCCACTACATACACACATTGGAATTATTCTTAAATGAATCAAATGCTTGACAATGTCCTGGTGTGCTAAGCCACGGGGAGGCTGCGACAGGAGCATAAACACAGACAGGCTTGCCTTTCGGTCTTGTCCCACAGGGCCTGCGGGCAGGGGCTGATCCAGCATCTCCACATCGGGGTGTTGGGGAAGATTGTACAGCCGACAAAGGTCACAAATGAGTTTCTTTAACTGCTGTAAAAGCTTGGGAAGACAAAAACCACAGATAGGGGCATATGGAGTTAGACAAAAGATTTTAGACTTGTGACAGACATCAGATACACTTTCACAGTCATGAGTAATAGTAATTTACCCATTTGGAATTAAAAGTAGGAACATCACCAGTTTTAGAACATTAAACTGGCAACTGACATACTAGTGACAACACATTGTTATTCATGACTGAGTGAGGAAAAGAATAGTAATGTTAACATCATCCACACAGCAGTGTGATGCAGTGTGGAAGGTTAATATGCCAGAAAAGCTAACTATTTATGATAATCAAAGGAGGACTGTAGAAAACAAAAGGAATTAGGTGATACAGTTTCCCCGCTGCCACAAGCTTCTGTGTGGTGCAATTCAAATATAGGGCACTGCAAAATCATCCGAGCCACAGTAAAAAACAACAACACAGAAAACAGACTGATCTGATCTACGACAGGAAGGAAAGGTATGTCCCTTACCGAAAGCACAAGATTAACACGGCATATTCATAAAAATGTAGACTGGGTTATAGATAAATTTGGTTTATCCAAAGAAGTTGACACCACTTCTAGGAAAATCAGGGCATGTGACATAAATAAGTAGGATAACAAAGCTCAGGATGTCGCCGCACATATAGGATTAAGGAGCTGCTTGTCTCTGATATTTAAATCTCAAGGTTGCTACAATGATCTGTTGACACAGCCATTTGGTAAAGTGAAAACCGGCCTATCTCTACTTTACAACAAGACACGATCATCCCATTCTCCAAGTACAGCCACACGCATCCTGCAGCATATGCAAGCTGTTCTTTATGTTTGAAAGACCATTAGAACACTGAAATAAGCCAGTGGTTGGGTACATAACGGAAATAAAACTTTTGCCAGATTTATGAATCAAAGTAAAGGAGTGAGGTAAAAAGATTATTTAGTACCACAATTATCTGCCTCATTCTCACAAAGCTGGCTGACATTGTCACAAATAATGCCAAGAAAATGGTCCTGCTAAGAGGCAGTCTAATCAATACTTGTTAAGCCAAGCAAGTACACTCATTTCCACCAGTCATATGCCAAATACCACAGACATACTACAGAAGTATTTTGGGTGAAGCTAGATTAAATCTGTTAAAATGTATGACCATTTAAAATGGTTATTGAAATGATAATCTAAATATGAATTGTCTGTTATTTTTCGATGCTAACGGCACAATCACAAGTTTGTGTCGGCTATGAAGAAACAGCTCACAAACCGGGTCCCCTGTTTTTGAGCAGTATTTTTAATGACGACAGTTAAGTTAATTGTATGACGTCGTAATTGAGTACTGGAGATTCTCACAATGTGTACATAGATCTTTAGGGAAACAAGTGAATCGGGATAATTACCAGGGTGCTGCCCTTTCTGACATCTTCCAAACGCTCCAATACTTGTGCCAAGCTCGGGTCATCAGAGTCCACAAACCATATAGGCGATGTAGATGGATACGATTCCTGAATATAGTTGAAACACAGCAAAAAGAACAGTTATATAAATTATTTTTTTTATCTATCGTGCGTGACAGCATGTCGCAGGGGTTGACGTTGTATCAGGAAATAATACAACATTTGAATTGACGACATTAGCATTCAGAGTGCAGTGTTAGCTAACTGCTAGGGTTGCGTACTAACGGTTAGTATTGTCGCAGTAACAAAACAAACCAACGAATATCTAGACTACGCAGTCCCCATTTACACTGGCTAATAAAACTACAGAAATCCTGTTCTGCTTGTCACCAGATTGTAACGTTGTGGAGGTAGACTGCTATCTCCCTAGCAAGTTAACCAGCTAACTTTAGCTCGCTAATGGGAAACGTCTAAATCCCGGCACTTGTATTTCTGTCTCTTACCGTTATGTTACAGTGGATAATTAACAGCTTTTCCCCTGTTACATTAAACTGACAACTCAGTTCATCAGGTTTCCAGTCAATGATCCTGAATCGCTCGTGGTTTGGATCAAAAATGGACTCCAAAAACTTCAGTTCGGCCTTCAGCCCCGACACCGACATCTTCCACGCATCTCCGGCTGGGCCGCTGGGGAGGGGGAGAAGTCGGGACTTAGCCTTTAGCTAGCTAAAGCCACAACGTAAATGTCAGCACAAATTTTGACTCAAAAGTGACAACTTATGGTCGGGATGTACCGTTGGATGTGTCTGGATGCCTGATGCCAGCTATCAGCAACGGCCAGTGAAATTTCAGCGCGACCAGTCAGATTTGCTGAATTGGTAGCTAACGTTAGCTAGCTTTCAATTAGCGTCTCAAAGAGCGCAGCGCTCGGAACTGCTAGCGAGCGAGTTAGCTAGCTACTCCGTTGTTGTTGTCTTTCCGTCTATTGTTGTTGTCAGCCTATGATAACAACATTTTAAGGCTGTCGCAGTGTCCCGTGATCGTCTCCGCTCAGTCCCATCTCACAGTTCCTTGTTAATCACTTGACTGGGGAACAAACATGTAATTTCCACGATCTGAAGTTATATCTCGATGCAGGGATGGTGTTTTTCATCCCGGTGCTCAACTGTATCTGGCCTCTTGTGGGGTTTAAAGATGGCGTTCTGCGCTCTCTCTGTTCCCGCAGAATCCCAGCATTCAGCGCGTCCTCAACGTATTTGAGGGCAAGAAAAGAAGTTCATAACAGTGTTGAATAACCAAAAAACAAATCCACATTTTCCCCTAACTTGTTTTAAAATTAATATTATATTTGTAAAACAGCTTTTCAATTCAGAACAACTGTTAATTCATTATTTATTTCTATTTATTTCCCTGTCACCCCCTGAATAATTGGATATTGTAATTTCTGCCATCCGCAAAGGTGTGATTATGTCATTTAAGCCTCTTTCTTGTGTATTACCCTTGGATGACATCACGTTAGAAAAATATGTTTCATTATTAGATCACTTTTACAGAAAGACATTTCCACCATCACATGTGCGATTCACTACTTGGGAAGGTTTGTCCCTAATATCCAATGGGAAAACGTCTGGATCTTAACCTCGAAATCTTTAATGAATCCGGAGATGTCTTCCTCAGACATCTCCAGCAAAAATAACATCTTACAACAAAATAAGAACAGCAGAGAACCTCTTTATGAATGACATGCAACAATACATATAAGCTATTCAGCACTCTACAAACCTCAAAGCTAAGAAACTCGTGATTTATACAAGTTATATAATTGTCTCAAAGGCTGAATATTCTTTTCTGTTAAATATTTATTTATTAACCCTGGCATGCTTATCCTCTGACATGTACTTTTTCAATTCAGGTAGAGGCTTTCTGCTTATGTCCAAAGAGGCAGGTCATTAAAGGTCCCTTTGCCTGAAAAAGAGCAGGTGCAAAAAGTGTTTTGGTTGGCTGACCTCCACCAAAGTCAATAGAAGCATGTGGTCTCCTGTAAATATTCTGTATATAGAACATTTAAACATAAACAAAGAACAAGGGTCTGGTCCTGTATCTAGAACCCCCTGTATCTCCAGTGTTCATGTACATACAGCTGAGGGACCCCGGTTGTTGTATTCTTTAAATTTCATGGGGTAAATCAGGAGATCTTCTCCAGGGCTCCGAGGATCCCCAGGTTGACTGTGTGTCAGTCATGTCAGTAATTTAATTACCTAATTTTGAGACCCTATATTAGGGATTCTCGGTGTCAAAATGTAGTGGTGAAAAAAATATTTGGTTAAATTATTGCACACATTATAAAGTTGTGCTTCATTACATTACAACAAACTAACGGAAAAAAAGGTAAACCTACACCAGATCGGTAGAACTGGTTAGTTATTTATTGTTTTTGCAAAACATTCGGCAGTGGCTGCAGCATGCTTGATGGTGATTTGGATGCAAATGGAGCCCAAATGCAAATTTTGGCCCTGAGCCTCGTTGATTGAGATCCTTTCCTCTTTCGTTTACAACGAGATTTATTTTTTAATATTGCTTGTGCTTGTATTTCATTACAATACATCAGATATTAAAATAGTACTATTAGATATTACATATTCACAAATGAACATATCTACAATAGTAGCGCAAGACATTGATCAAATTTGTTTTACATACTCGGTTGTTAAAAAAAGTCTACTCTGCGCATAAGAAACTATGAAAATAACAAAATCTTGTCTACACACTCTATCACAAAGGTAATGTGTGTGTGTGAAACCATCACCTTGTGCCCAGTAGGGGGTAGTATTGCCTTAACTTTCGAGCAAAGGAAATTCTTGAAGTCATACTCTTCAGTAACTGTGACACAATGTCTTATCAAGAGAGGTTTAGGAGCAGCTGGCAGACGGGTGCTGTTGCCTCTAATTATGGTATAATAAGGTCTGCCTTTACTACTGTACTCTACAAATTGGTTTTCTGTGAAAAGGAAACAGGCGAGTCACTCAAACCATCCACATAAAAGTCCAGTATCTAATTTAGTCATATGTTATAACTCAGACGTGGTAAAACCTTGACATTTTGTGGATTGAGCAGAAGAATGCAAGCAGAGGAGTGTGAAGAGTGTTTTGAAGTTGTTAGCTTAAGTGCTATTAATTGTAAAGCCAAGAACTAATGTTGCCACTAAGCAACCCTGTTCATCCAATGGGATGCAGTTGTTGGCACTTTTGTTCTGTTTTATGGTGGGAACTTCTTGGAATACAGCAGCTATTTTGACATGTCACAAATTGCCTCCTTGAAAAGTGCTTTTAAAACCCATGACAGCATTCCAACACGGAGAGTCAAATATTTGGGAGTTCTTTCTGCCCAGCT
>CAAKHC010013636.1:10706-23130 GCA_901007825.1 Macroramphosus scolopax | reverse complement strand
TTGTTAATAACAAAGTAGAAAAGGAATAAGCACTGCTGATACAACTGGTTTGGTTCAACAGTGAAGTAAAGCGCCTTTCTTCCTTAACGCGTTCAAGCTGCTAACAGTCAAACACATGTAATCACTGACGACAAATCAGGATTAATTAGGGGTTCAGTGTCTCGCTCGAGGACACTTTGACTGATTGATTGAACCGGTAACCTTCCGATCACTAGCTACCCTCCCTCCTGAGCCGTGCCTCCCCATATCACTGCTTCTGTTGTCTGATTCCTGCAGGAACTGCGAGCGATGACTTTGTGTCCATGGAAGTTATTTTATTCTTCCAAGTGCAACTTTCTGAAATGTGTCTTGCGTTGTGATTTTATTCCGAGTGGTTTTAATGGGAAAGCAATTTGTTCTATTTGAACATGAATCAATGTGACATTTGTGATTAAGTGTTCCGTCTGTATTTTTCCGGTGTTGTGATCGGAAGAGGAGGCGAGCGAGTGTGGAGAATTGCTGAGAAGAGGACAAAAGTTAAAGTCTGGATTTGAGCAGTGAGGAAGAAGAGAAGAAAGAGAGGAAGGAGAGAGAGAGAGTAGGAGAAGAGATGAAAATGAGTAATGGGATATTTCTATGACTACAGCGGAGCCCAGGGGAGTCAGTTAGTCAGCGCTGTGATGAAAAACCACCTCCTTCACAGATCCACTCACTTAATGTTCACCTTAGATTGTGGTGGAATAGCCCTTTATTAAGTCCAAGCCTTATTGATCCTCGAGGGGAAACTCATAAGTGAGAGACAAAAGCTAAATGACTTTCATCTCACTCTCTAACAAGCAATCAGGTCAGCAGCTGAAGGTACAAATATGTGGATAATAAATTGGTTCTGGCTCTTCAGCTCTCCCAGACGGAGACCAGTCGGCTTCTCGCGTCCTGATGAAATGAAGAGCGGATAAAAAAAAAGAAAAAAAGGAGATACTCCAGCCATATGAGATGTTTCATTAAGTGGCACACAATCTGCATTTTTATAGGGTTTATTATAATGAATCTACAGGTACTTGATACCTGGGGGACTCTGGGGCCTCGCCCTGACTGTCTGTCTCCATGACAACTGCAACGACAGCCAAGTTGAAAATGAAATTAAACATAAATTTATAAACTATAAATCAGAGCCCACGTGTGCGTCGTCCACACCGAAACAGATCATTTTATAGATTAATATTTTGTTTAAGCTGAAAAGTGCACAAGTTTATTAGAGAGAGAGGCTGTGACGAGCAGGTTTAGATGCCCCCCGGGATACCTGGAGGAGCTCCCAGTTGAACTGATTAGCTCTGCCCACAACAGCAAGAGGAAACAAACAACATGACTACAGTATCAGGACTACATCCATACTGGTGTGGACGAGGCTGTAAAGATTCTCACCATCATGTCTAAACCAGAGAGCTGGAGCGCTCCACTCAAACATTATCATACACTACTGGAATCATAGTAATGAATACAGTGTTACAAATACTACTCACTGGTCTTTCTTCAGCCCTCCGGACGCACAGTTACTCATCCTGCTTCAGTGTAATCTAAAAGAATTCACACCCTCCTTTATCTTTCATTTCCAACAGAGAGGGCCGTTGGGTCTTTGGTGTTTTTCAGAATTAACCAAAGGATGTGTTTCTACAATCCACAATGAAACAAGGATACACAGTGTGCAATCATTCGAAGACAACATGTATATTATTAAAACACGCAGACAGCCGCAGCGACGTCATTGGACATCATGCGACTCCTGTTTGTGCCTTCAGGCAGCAGATCTGGTCAGCAGACGTGTCAACCTGATGACACGTCGACCCGCAGCACAGCTGAGAGACGCCTCGTTGCACTCGTTTGAATTTTTCATGTGCAATATAGCAACAACAAAGGCCTGCAGTATAGTGTCGTGAGGAAGAGGAGGGTGAATTAAGTGTGAGTCTCACCTCACACCACCAACTCTTGATAGGAGTTTCATCTGTGAGTAGCTATGCACTGCGGAATGCCCTTTTTTTTGTGACTCGTCGTGTGCAGGCAGGTGCACTAGGAGGAGTGTTGTTGTAATCAGGGAGTCAAGATTTCACACGTTTTGCTCGACTAATCAGATGAGGTCACCAACGCCCAGCACATCACAGATCTTATGAGGAGGTGGACTCACTCACACGTCCACAGAAAACATGTCTTTTTGAGAGAGAAACATTTTAAGGCTGCTGATGTATTTGCTCTTACAGCATGTGTGCAGATTGTACACATTCATGCTTCTAATCTGTGTATACCTGCAGGATTCAAAAGAGATTAGGGCTTAATCCACCTCGGTTAAAATGTAATATCTTACTTGGGAAGCTGCGCTTTTGCACATAGTAAACAGAAACCATGGCAACACAGGGGGTTGCTATATAGTTCAAGTTGAGATTACTGCTGTATTGTCACGCGAGCGTATTCGTCCCTGTGCAGCAGCATGGAGACGCCATGTTGCAGACAAACTTCTTCAAAACGTTCTCCCATCGTTGCAGCGGCTCTGCCGATGTCCTCAAAGCACTTCCTGATAGTGGCCACGCCGTCATGCGCTTATAGAATCGTGCAGAAAAGGCTGCACATTTCTGATGCATGCTTCAAACAGCAAGCACAGTGGGCGACGGCCTTCCTGCATCATTATGCTAATTATCTTTGCAGGCAAGCCAAAGCTCAGTTGTATCTTCCCTCCGGAGCAAATGATTGTATGACCGACACTGTGTCACTGAGATTACGGCGAACAGATCCACTGGCAATCTTAATGAAATCTTCCAACCGGATGAAAGATAACCACACAGATGTGTTCCTGTGCACATCCCACTGATACGCTTTCCTTGAATCTTCACGTTTCATACAATAAAAATAAAATGAATTCCCGATACTGTGTTCAGATCGGTCGCCAGAAACAAGGCATGAATACAAATAATGTAAAAAAAAAAAAAGTATGTGTAGAGTATATTTAATGCTCTCCAACAAAATAGATGAAAGGAAGCTATAATTCATTTGTCCTCAAAAACACTGTCCAAAGTGACGGTCGGCAGCGTTGTTACGGTTCATCTTCAACCTCAGTGAAAATGTTTCGGGCCAACAGAACTTTTGTCACGCAACATTTGTGTTAGCAGTTGAGTGAAGGTGCCCGGAGTCTCCATGGCAACAAGAGAACTCCTGTTACCAACTGAAAGGCTCTTGGTAGAGAAACATTTGACCAAAGTTTTGTTTCTTCTTTGAACCCTGCTCATCTTTAGAGAAGCCTGATGTTTTGTAAGTTGTTGCCTTCACTCTTCCTCCTCTTCCTCTCGCTGTCTCCAGAGGTGTGGAGCTATGAGGCTCCTGAGGATAAGCAGGATGTGTTCGCTACAAGAGCCTGTCCTGCTTTCCTGACCTTCATCAACGCTGCCTACCTGGCCGGAGCCACTGTGGAGCTGCCCTGCCACTGCAAACCACAACAGGTACCTCAGAGCACTAATGAACTCAAAGCTTCAAGCAGTGAAGCGCTCACTCTCGCCACCATTTTGCATTTTATGGATAAGCAGAATGATTACCCAAGTTTAGCATGCTAGCACGCTAGCGTTTGCTAATTAGCATCACATTAGCATGTGATCTTAATTCTGATAATGCTTGAGGGGCACATGAATGTTTGTGACAAATTCAATGGCAGCCACAGGCAGATGTCAGGGGGATCAGAATCAGATATTTGATAAATTAAACATCCAACAAACTCAATTCTGCAGCAGTTGCAGCTCATTAGGAGGCTCATACACGGTGTGCTGCCCTGGCAGTTACAGTGAGTATCTGAGAGCTAGTAAGAAACCTGCATTTAAAAGCTTATAGTCCGCAGTAAAAGTGCACAGGGGACAAACGTCCATCATCGGGGATCATGTATATCTGTTTCACATTTAATTGCCATCTATTATTTCAGACATTTTTCTTCCCAACTTGCAAAAGTTAATTTCAGTCGATGGATTCGACAACTCTTTTGACCCTCAGCTGATGTACTCTTATCGTTGTCTGTGTTTCAGGTCAAGTCAATTGTGTGGTTCTTCAGGAAACATCTGGCAGGCTTTGAGGAGACGAGAGCCCTGGCCGATCACCATGGCAACAAGCTGCTGGACACCAACCAAATCCCCCACAGCGGTGACCTGCGGAGTCGATTTGTCATCCGTCTCTTCAGCCTGCTGATTTTCAGAGCCGGGCTTGACGACTCTGGCATCTACATGTGCGGCTCCGCACACAAGGACTTCTTCTATGGTTACGATCTGGACATCCAGGAAGCGCGCACACTCAGCTTAACTCCAAGGTGATAAGAAAGTCATATGTCACACTGCTGATTCTGAATGTCTTGTATGTAAAACCTGATGAACCACTGATTTTTATGACTTTATTTTTCTGTTCCGAAGTGATTCGGCCAGTTTCCCTCCTGAAACCAAGAAAAGAAAAGAAAAGCCGGGGAGAGGTTCTGGTCAACCGCTGTACCAAGTCTTCACCAGTTTCCGGGCCTGGTCGGTGTGCGATCGCTGTGGAGTACCAGGCGAGCAGATTCGCGTGGGACTCTGCTATGTTCACTCCCGATACCTGCATGTACGCTACCGACGGGCCAATCAGACTGTCACATCCTGCGGCTCGGGGGCGGTGCCCAGGGCTTTCGAACGTCTGAAGCGAAGCAGAGTTCGGGCCAAGTTGGAGGTCAAAAGCTGTGAAGTGACGTGTCCAACTCGAGGTCCTCCGCCCTCTAAGCTCAATGCTTTGATGGCGTTTCTGGGCTACAAGTAAGAACGAACATGACACACAGGTGGACTAACGGATAGATGACTGTATAGAGTTGATATTTAAAAAGACAAAGCACCCACCAAGGCCATCTAGAGGTCATGACATGTATGACACCCAACACTAAAGCGCTGCAGGAAAGGAAGAACAGACTATTTTACTTTGTGTGTAGAAACAGGATGAAGAGTGACCAACAAGGGCAACTGAAACTTTGTCACCACCATTTAAAAACTAAACAAAAACAGAGCCAGTTTGTCTGCCTCGTCCAACTCTCCACAGGTGCAGTAAAATGACTCAACACAAGTGTATCTGTCTGTTTCTGTGTTGTAGTTCTGCTTCCATGCCGGCGGAGGCACCGGTGTTCTACTTGACCCACCCAGCAGACACCGTCCTGACCCTGGGGTGCCCCAGGGCACGACCCGACATGGCCGTTGCCTGGGACAAGGGATCTGAACCCATTTATCGATTTCAGCAGGCGACAGCTCGTAACCTCAGAAGCACGTCCCCCAGGCTTACGATAGACAGCGGACATCATTTAGTCTTCACACCTGCAGAAACTAAGGACTCAGGTGACAAAAGATGCAAACTGTAATGAAACTACATCTGTGTCCATCAGCTGGGACAACCCTTGTGACTATATACAGTATCTGCTTTATATATGCATCATGGTTTGGGGTGCGTTCAAGTGTTGTCATTGATCCCAGTCTTACTATTGTTTAATTTGACAAAGATATCATTTTTGTTATTCAGGTGTCTACTACTGCTGGCTGCAGGGTCGTCAGGCTGCCGAGGTACATCTGATAGTTTACCCCCATTTCGGGCGGGGCCAGTCAATCTCGTCACATCCCGACTTCCCGATAGCTGTCCAGTTCGTGTTAAAAAAATACGCTGTCATGACAGCTGTGTATTGCCTGCTGCTTTTCATCAGAGCTGTAGTAAGACACCTCAGGGACAACACGGAGACACATGTGGATTAAACTCACTGAAACTAGTGGAACGTATCCCGGACCTGTCAGTCCATCGATGTCCTTCTGTTGTGTAATGAATCTCTCAATCCACTGGTGGCACACAATGTACACTGGTCCAAGAACACTGTTGAGTCACATGGAATAAAACTGAACAAGGAGAAGCTAACGAACGTGTAACTATATGTACATACTACGTGTCCCCATAGCAACAGTGATCTGACCCGGTGACACCTGTCAGCCAGCAGGAACAGTGGTTAGGTTAACAGGGCAAAAAAGGCACCTGAATGCATGCTAATAACTCAACTCCTAACTGCTCCTGAGGCTAACAGATCTGTGGACCATAATTCATTGCAGCATTTGGGGTGTCACCGGGCCAGACCGTTGCTGCATTGAGGGATTGAACTGCGTAAACAAGACATAAGCGAGTGTGAAAAAATGTAGTGGTTTGAGTGTCCTTTCATGCACTCACACATGGACACTGATGCTGTTTGCATGTCGGGGGGGGGAAGGATGGTTATGAAGTGCACCCAGGTGTGCATCTTTTTTCCAGATAAGCACAGAGTGACTGCGATGGAGACGCTGAAACACAAAGAGAGCAACCGAGAAAGGACGGGCGAGATAATGACTCTTAGATAAAAGAAAAAAAGGAAAATAGAACCGGCGGGAAGGAACAAAAGAATTCATGCCTGAGTGGCTCTTAGAAATATACGAGGAATGCAGGAGTGGATGATTGTGGGGAGAAACAGATGAGCAGTTCCATCCAATTTCCAACAGTTTTTATTATAGTCAAAGTTTATTGTCGTGTCCTCTTTCTGTTATCAAGGTTTTATCTGGGATGAAGAGTATTTCATTTATGTCTCTTGTTTTCAAATAAAGTATCCGGGATTTATTTTTCTGGTTTCTTCGGGCTCCACTGGCTCGATATATTTGTAATGACTTGTCACACGTGGAGATTTGTAGCACCCACAGGTGTCCGAGTGCCTCTGGGAAACGTCCCCGCTGCCGATGAAGAGGAGCAGATTGGATCAACACCCAGAGCGCTTCAAAGAAAAGGTCCTTACTGCTCCAACGAGTGGCGCCTCAGATGGCTCCTCATTAAGATGTCTGTCCAGCCTGAGAGGCGACAGGATGAACACAGAGGCACTTGTTCCTCCACAGCTGGTGTCTCCTCTTCAGTCCCCCTCGTCCGTCTTTCTTCCCCTCATGCCGTCCCCTCTCCATCTCACCGCCACAGCGGCTCTGAATCAAATCTGTTCGCAACCTCCAGCAGCACAGAGGAGAGTTGAACATCCACCTGTGGGAGTTTCAATGATCCCCATCAGATACTTACATTGATTCCTTGTGGGAGTTTATTCCGAATACACTGCACATCCATTTGTGGAGATGGATTGTGTGCCTTACTGACCCAAGACAATCAGTGCACACCGAGTCCAATGTTTTATTGTTCTCCGCCTCTAAGGAGGATTTCATGGTCCAGACTTCTTGAAAGAAGAGACAGAAAAGGGGGCTGATGAAAGACCTTAGCATGAAGCTAGCTCTTAACAAAGGGATCCATTTAAATAGCTGTAAAGTTCCACATGCTTACATTTAAAAACAACAACTGGGTCGATGTGAAACGATGAGATTGGAGATCCTCTGTAATAAATCACCTCCGTCAATGAACCTGCCTCGATTGGACAAAAGCAACAAATTGATCGTTTACAGGTAAAACCGACGTTCTCATGTTAAAAACTGCCGCTCACATCGTAAAGATCGATCCGCACTTGCTTTCAAAAGGGCATGCTGTTGAATTTAAAGGGAATGCACGTAAAGAGCAGGTTTCATTAGACAAGGAGACCCCAAAGGTAACGCAGGAAGGGGAATAAAATGAGGTTTCGACTGCTGCTTCTAAACCCAAAAGACTTAATGACGCCGCTTGATGTATGCATCCCCCCGTCGAGACGAACTCTCCTGGGTGTTGGAGGAAACGATCTTCTGAAGAGGAAAGAACCTGCAGGAGCTGTTTCCAGAGTCTGAGCTGTGCCGGGTGATTCCCTCGACTGTACTTACACAATGCAGACCTTGTTATAGCCGTGCTGCAGAGGACGTGGGCGATGCATGTACCTGTTTCATGACAAGTCCTCTGAGGACGCAGCAATGGTGGACAGCAGACAAAATAAATGGTGTTTTCCACCTTTATCCGCCTTAAATTGTTGACAGTGAGATCTTGGTCCCTGCAGGGTCGTATCCGCTGCAATATTAAAGGGTTTTAAAAAACATGGGTGAGCTCAGATGTTACAATAGATTTAAAAAGAAATGTTTTTACTTCCACCGTTTGTCTGTTTGCAGGATTATATAAAAACTGTTTTCAAAAAGGTCATAAACCCTCAAAGTACACGACAGATATTCTTTTAATTTAATTTAATTTAATTGTCTCCTAATGTGACTCACGTGGCGACCAGCAGCGGCCTCATGCACAAATGCTTTGTATATAAAAAGGACAAACAATGTGGTTGTCTGATGTAGATGTAGGTTGTGTGTGCACTGCAAGTGTGTGTGTGTGTGTGTGTGTGTCTGTGTAAACACGGTAGAAGGCGTTCAGCCTGTTGGCTCCTGACAGATGACCGTCGATCAACGGCCTCAGTGTTTGCTCTGGAGGTGACAGGTAAGTGATGTGAAGGCCGATACCGGCACAATTTGACACGCACATTAGATCAAACACATCATGGCGCTTGGTAGTAAATGGAGCGTGTCTCTCTGGAGATGACAGAAACTACACGGCCGATTGTCACCGCATTTGTTAGACGGGCCAAAGAGAGATTATTCAATTTCGGGGCCGATCTGCTTCACAAAGGGTGAAGCAGAATTTTTATTTTTTCTTACATCAGTGTCGGTGGAGGTCGGCGCTCTCCGAGTGCCCGTCCGTCAACAGGATGACACAAACGATTAGCCACGGCACCTCCAGTTGTTGAAAACTGGAGGTTTGTCTTTATTTTAGGAGCTGGGATGACAACAGGCTCCTCATACTGATGAATCTAATCATCTTATAGCCCCTAAACTGGGAGCTGCTGTGGACGTGTCAGGCCTGCATGCAAAGAGGTGCCTAATAAACCTGCAGCCCGCAGAGACACCGAAGGTCCCGGGTGTCCTCATCTGACTGGAATCGCAATGAAACCTTCATCCTCAGACGACTTTCAAGTTTATCTGAATGAGCTTTTCATTAAAATCACACCGGAGGCTTCACCCTTCCTGTTTCATTAATCTCAATATGATTGTCAACACCTTTAATTTCCTGCGTATCATTCACTCCGTCCCTCCATTTAACCTTTTCGCTATCTCATTTCCCACATCCGTGTGCCTTTGCATTCTGTCTGCACCCCCCCACCTTCCTTTTGTCTGCATCATTTTCATTATGTTCATTTGTGTTTCTTTGCTCTGCTGGTTTTTGTTTTCTTTCGTCCCTTCAACACTGATTCGACGGCCTCGACTTCCCCTCCTCTGGTCACGTCTCTGCATCGGGAATTTACCTGCTTTTTTATTCATTTCAGGACCGGTGTTATGTCTCCTTCCATTCTTCGTCACTAATGTCCCCACATTGATGAAGCTCTCTGAGTGCTCTTCTGTTTTATCCTCTCTGATTTGCTTTTTGTCTTCCACTTCTTTTCCCGTCCGTCCCACCTTCTCCTGACAGTGTTTGCAATCACATATTTCTCCGATTCTTTCACTGTGTCGATTCATTTCTGTCAGTTCCACCTCGTTCTTCTGCATGCAGACATTCATTCATTCCTCCCACTTAACAAATAACATCAAATGTGTGTCTCCTCTCCGGCCCTCGGTGATATATAAGTGACCCCTCTAGTGTTTATTTCCTTCTCCTGCCTGACAATTTGCATCTAAATTAAACACCCTGATAACTAACATAACTCAAGGCAGTCGTTGATTATACTGCTTATGATTATTGTTGTGATTGCTCAGAGAAAAACATGTGATCAACATTTACAACGTTCCAGGCATGCAGCAGGCAAACACCTTCCATATATTGTTTATAATATACATGTACGGAGGCGAGAGTTTCTCTGTTGCAACAAAGAGTCGTGACCCTGTGACGGCATTAACACATAAAAGTTAGATGAGGAAGTAGCAGCAGATAACACATGAGGATCGGATCAGGCGCCGAGAGACGTGTGCTCAAACATCTTCTTCTTCTATTCGGTGCTGGGAAATAAATGAGCCAATTTAACTTGGTATTGATTTGAGAAATTGACTGAAACGTAAAAAAAAAAAAAAAAAAAAAGACACACACACACACACACACACACACACACACACACGCACACTTCATCGCCCAACTCAATTATCCTGTGTAACTGTTTTCTTCCTCACACATGTAAGACTTTGTTATTGTCCTTTTATCGACTGCTCGGAGCTGAAGCTCGTCCACAGACCTCAGCCGGGACTTCCACTCCGTCCCCTCAGTTTTCATGTTGTTCTCTCATTTGCTCTTTTAATGTTGTCATGCAAGCAGGAATTAGAAACCTTTACTACTTCCCATGTTGAAGCCGGACCCCCACCTCATAATCAAGAACAAAATCTTAAATGTGGATTATTATAATCGAGATACCGTCTCTGCTTCCTTCTGAACATGTTGCCTAGCAACACAAAGCACCAAACAATTAGCCCGATTGATCATCTGACCTTGTCTGGATCTTTTCTTCTGTTCTGGTATTGGATGCTTTAATATTTTCTGGGATTCTGCTTCGGGTTTACAAGCTGATAAGATGCTAAACTTTCCCAACATTGCCTCTGAATGAAACGACAAAATATGTTGCCTGTCGAGGTTTCCTCTCTGATCTGGTGCCGGTATCGTCGTCCGATTTCCTCCGGTCAGACTGTAATTACCACGGCTGTGGGGGCCTTCTGTCACTCGGACATGAATGTTATTTTGAGTCAACAACTGATCCTGTCATTTTCCTCTCGTGGACGCTCGCCTTTTTTTCGACATTCTCATTTGCTCTCTTGCCGTGTTCGTCTCCGTCCTGTTCATCCTCCATCTGTCCCCTCGCTCTGTGTGTCTCTCTTTGCTCTTATCTTCCTCTGTCAGTCACGGTGCTCTACTTAGTATTCCGCTCAGTCACATCTGTCAGCTCGCAATCAATCACACACACGCACACATGCACACACACACATGCACACATAGGCTGGAGGTACGTAAAATGAGACAAACAAAAAGATACAAGTCTACATGCACGTCAGACGGTCTCCCGTCCTTGATGTGCAGGAGGACACGTAACGGTCGTGCCGGTCCAATGTCACGGCCATTTTGGTATTCAGGGGAAGTGGCCTGCCGTCGTGCTGCAGGAGGATCAGGGTCGCTGTCTCCAAGGACGGCCGTACGCTGCGTCTCATTACACATCCTGTCTCCTGCCTTTTGAAGATGAACTTAGGAACTTGCAGGTGAAACACTTGCACCCTGAACATCACTATTAATCAGGATGGTGATGGTAAATGTTTATGTTCCCGCCGCCTCTACTTGAGTGTAAATGAGATATAAAAGAATGTTGTGGAAGTCACACATGTGCCGGTTGCCTCAGCGTACGCGCGGGTTAGAGAGACGCTCAGGGCCGAGTGATTCCGCCGCGCGGTGCATGATGGATGCGGCACGTGTCGACGGAGCACCCGAAGTATCTTCCTTTGCATAATAACGACTCGACCTTGTCCAGCGCGAGGCTATAAACTATTAAAGGAGGCAGTGCTGATCAAATATGAAGAGAGATGTTGTTACCGCCGTTTCCTGGAAACACTCGTCCGTACTGTTCAGCTTTAATATAAGAAACTTGGAGACACATGATGTTGGAAATGACCCTGAACACCAGCCGAGTCAAGCGCAGTGTTGCTGCATCCTTCCCTGGTCTGCACTATAAGTCTAGGAAGATGTGAGGGAATGGAAATTAAATAGGAAAGTCTACCGACCGGATAAACAGGACTACCGACCGTGTATCTGCACATACATCCAGCCACGTCGTCTTCATCGCAGGCTTTCATGCAGTTAACCTGTTGATTTGTGGTTCTTCAATGGCTGCACACACCTGCAGACCCGTGCATGGAATCATACGTGGATTGTGATCTCACAATCACCACCGAATCAAAGTTATAAATGTGACTTTGATCTGATGTTTTGTTTTTTTTTTCCTGGCTGCAACAATCTACAGCTCATTAATGTAGAATTGATCAGAACAAAAATTGGACCAACCTCTCGCCAAAGCTCTGAAGTTAATGAGCCAGAAGTGACGAACGAAGGCCGACGCGGTGCCTGTTGGCTTCCGGCTGCAGACTGCACCATCAATCAGTGGGAACACAAAGGGTTCCTGTTCCGTAAAGACACGGCTTTTTATGTTTTGTGCAGAGGATCAGGCTGCTGGAGAGGTAGGAGGAAGGTACGGTGTGAAGAAGAGGGTGATGATGAAGATAATGGATTTGTGTTATGAAAAACACCGAAAGAAAAGGCTTTTCAAACCAACCGCAGCGCTGCGTTAAACAAAAAGAGATGTGAGGAGGCTGAAGGCCACCAAGACCAAAGACCAAGATCCAGACTTGACGTGTGTTTGCAACTAAAGTAATAGAAGTTCTACGTATACAAACAGTCTATAACAGGGGTCTTCAACCTTTTTAGCCCAGGGACCCCTTGGATGAGAGAAAAACAG
>CAAKHC010013636.1:247-10686 GCA_901007825.1 Macroramphosus scolopax | reverse complement strand
AAAGAAAAGGCTTTTCAAACCAACCGCAGCGCTGCGTTAAACAAAAAGAGATGTCAGGAGGCTGAAGGCCACCAAGACCGAAGACCAAGATCCAGACTTGACGAGTGTTTGTAACTAAAGTAATAGAAGTTCTACGTATACAAACAGTATATAAGGTTTACAGGAACAATAACCTTTGTGTTCCTTCCTCTTGTTTGCTCGCTCGCTTCAGGACTGAATTCGTCTTCTTCAATAGTGACAATACAATACAGTACTGACACCTACGCCTGCTTCACCTCCACCACTTGGCTCTTCCTCCGTCCGCTCAGATCGATACGACCCACATTGACCGCGCCCCGAAAAGGAGGCCGGCGGCGGCGGCGGTATTACTTCCTTCCAATTCCAGCGCGCTGTCTCCGCCTCCGGTCTCAGAGCCACACATACACTCCTTGTCACGGCCTTGTCATTATCTTGTCACAAGAAGGAGTGTGAAGAGGAGAGATAGACGACCGCTGAGTGTAAGAGGGTTGACGGACGGGGCTGCAGGAGGATGATGAACAAGTCCTGACAGGACGGGTGTCTCGCCACCAAGCAGCTGTCAATCAACTCAGGTTTTTATGTCACACTTGACCCCGGCGGTATCCGGCCGTGCAGCTCGGGGTTCACTGAAATGAGATCACGTCGAACTGGTGCGTACAAGTGGCGGTCCAGTTACCAAATGTTTGTATAACCGTTGTCCATTAACTGTAACGTCCATGTCCTCTCGTCGAGGGTCTCCAGTGAGTTAACATTAGAGTTTCAACACTCTCGTCTCACCCTGACACCAGAGGAGGGACAAAGAGTCTTTGTTCGACATGCTTGGAGCTTCTTCGTCGGTCTATCAGCTGCTCATGATCATCTCTCTCTCCTGGCTGTCGTCGCCTCACGCAGATCGAATCATGTGTCTCGCGGACGAGGGTGTCGCGCCGTATAGGTTGTAAAGCCCGTTGAGGAAGGAAATCTCTGGTTTAATAAATAAAACTGACTTGACATGACTGGGTTGTTTGACGCAGAGGGGCTGGACTGTGTTCTCTCCTTTAACTTCCTGCAGCTCCTGCAGAATGAACTGCAGTGACTTCAGAGATCTGACGCATCGTTTCGTGCCACATCATGAAGTCATTCAGACAGGATTAGTGTCTGTAAGGGAGGTCAGGTAATTTCATTTCTACCGCCATGATGTTAATCCTGTTAGGTGTCAGCCGCGTCCGTCTTTTTTTTTTACCTTAAACCACCGACACACTTCAGCAATGAACACCTACTGTGTGCAGACAAAACCAAAAGCTGCTCTGGCTGTTTGTTGCATCACGACATCTGTTTGTCCCCCGATCTGACTGTTAGCTTAAGCCGATGACAGCAGCTCTTCTCTGTCTGCAGCCGGTCTCCTCTCACTCATCATCGTCTCATCGTCGCTCTGGGAAGAGCTGCAGGAAAGAAAAGGTTCCTTTGGTGTGAGACTTCTACTGCTGGTTGACTTCCAGGAGAGATGTTATTACTCAATGTTGGACTGATTCCAGTATAACTTGTGTCCCTCTTTATCATAAGGGCCAAAAACAACATTCTTTCTCTCTCTTTGTCAGAGGACGGCGACGGACGTCAGAGGCTGACGACCAAAGGAAACTTCCTCTCACCGTCTGAAGCGCCGAATCCAATTTAGAAAATGACGTCCTCTCCGTGTGGGAACCCGCTTGTGTTCTCACACTCTCATGTGTCGTGTGTGTGCGTCCTCAAGTGATGCTCATCAATCTGCTATTCACTTTCGTCTTTGATCGAAACACAGCAGGGAAAATATATTCACAATAACGAGGACAGAAAGACGGAATCATCGAGGTGAAAATAATCAACAACCATTTTTCTGTTTGTGCTTTGAATTTGTTTAAATTCAACCCAGGAAATTCCTCCGTCAGTTTTTTTTCTCCTTCCACGTTTTATCCGCTGCGTCACGTCGTGTAAGTCAGATCTCTGTAAACTCCAGCTGGATGATAAAGGTCATAAAAACAACACCTATTGCTCTCAGTTCAGCAAATTTTGGGGAGAGATCAAATGTTTGGTGCAGAGAAGGAATTTCTGCACACCAACTGCATAAATTCCATAAAGTCCATGTATATGTAGCTTTAGTACCCCCATGTGGTGTGAGTCTGCATTGCACAGGGCATTCAACAAGTGTCAGGTACTTGATGGACCTACAAGCGACATGTTTTATTAATTTCAAGCCTTTGGCATCATTTCATATAATATACTAATTAACCTACAATAAATTAGCTCATTGCCGTCAGTGTGGTTTTATCAGACGGCTTTATAATAGATAAACTTCATGTTTTTTCACCTGCATAGAGATTTCAGTCAGAGGAAATGCTTTTGCTGAGACGTCACATCACGTGACCACATGGGAAGCGATTTGTGCAGCTAGATAAGATTCAGAATTGCATCACTGATCAAAGTCTAACCACTGATAACGTCCAGTGGTGGAGCCGGTGATCTGCTCTGGTCAGTGACAGACTTCCAACAGAGGGGGCTCGACTGTAAAGATACATCAAACCCCCGAAACCTGCAGTCACAAACTGTCACTCTATAAACTGATCACTAACTAACATGGAGACGGCTTTGGGGAAGAGATGGGTCAAAGCTTGCTGATGACTTTACACTCTTCACCCTGGAATGATCATTCAAGACAGACAGGAAAAGAGAAGATGAAAACACAGAGAAGTGACTTCACCGTGAAAGTTGATTAACTCGCAGGAGACTGATTGCTTTGTTGTTTTTGTGTTTTTTTACTAACTGTTAGATTTTCGGAGCCTCGTGTTGGGAGTCACACATGACTGGAACAAGGAATGAACGTCTGCAGGGAGGCAGAAAACACTTCAATGGCGAAGACAGAAAGAAAGAAAGAAAGAAAGAAAGACACGGTTTGCTCTGCTGAACCTGCACAAACATTCTGCAGTTTGACAAGAAAAGGCTCGTTCACCTTGAAAATTCAGAGGGTGACATGCAGAGACAAAATATATTGAATCTCCCATCCTCCTCTTCCCTCTTTACCTCTCTCTCTCTTGCTCTCTCTCTCTTTCTCCTTGGTGTTTGGCGCCCCCTCATGTTTCTCATATTCCCTTCACATAGGAAGATAAAGAACTTGAGCTACACTCTAACCTCGCTGGGTCTTTGTAAGGGACCCAGGACGACCAAAGAAAATATAACGTCTTATTTGATAGTAAATATGGATCTATGATTGACAGGTAGGGAGGGATCTGGAAACTATTATGCAGGCGTAGCTACTGTAGTTTATGTTGGAGAGACACTCTTGTTGTTGTATTTGTCTTGTCATTTCTGTGAAGACGGCCAGAGTCACTCTGAAGATCAGATTTTTAGAAACAACTTCATCAAAACATCTTAACAAAAGAATAAAAGTTTGTTTTGAACTTCTAATCTGTGGTGGGTCCTTTTATCAGTATCTGTTTAACAAGAACAATTGTATACTAACTATTTTAATGTAATAAAAAATGTAATACTATAATTTTATTGTGATACAGTGGATATAAACCTCATAAACCACTTTTTAGTATTTACAATTAAATATGTACATGAGCAGGTGTTATGCAATTCACATATAATTTCACACAGACAGCTTGCAAACACGTTTTACGCTAGTCACATATAAGAATATATAAATCTATAAGTTTCTGAATATGTCTGAATATGTATAACAACATTTAAAGTAAACAATTACACCTATTTTATTGGCTGTTTACAAGTATTTCATTGTTTGAATTGTGTTTTTAAATGTTTTTATGATGAGCAGTAACCTGAACAATAAGTGAAAATTGTTTTACAGTAAAGTTTTATTAGAGATCTCCGGGTCTCCTGCTTGGATAGTGTCTGGATCCGCGCATGCGCACTGCCGCATCGGTCCGTCAGGGCGGTGATCTCTCTCTCTCTCTCTCTCTCTCTCTCTCTCTCTCTCTCTCTCTCTCTCACACACACACACACACACACACACACACTCTCTCTGAGTCTCTCTCTCTCTCTCTCTCTCTCTCTCTCTCTCTCTCTCTCTCTCTCTCTCTCTCTCTCCGGGAAAAACCCGAGCAGGAGGAGAGCAGCAGAAAGGGGGAGGAGGAGGAGGAGGACTCCGTCTTCTTCTTCTTCCGATACAGCGGCGGCAGCTGGATATTCAGAAAAAAAAATAAATTTAAAAAAAGTCCACGCACCGAAGCCTGCGTGCCGTGCGGAGCGCCAGAGCAAGAAAAAGAGGAACACGGATGTGCCTCCGAAAGCGCAGCGGATACCGCCCTCCGGACCTTATTAATGCCAAGATTGTGAGTATGTGGTCGGCTGCAGAAAGCAGCCTGAACACGGGGAGGGGAGGGGAGGCGAAGCGAGGGGAGGGGGGCTGCTTCCAGTTTC
Organism: Macroramphosus scolopax; assembly: GCA_901007825.1. Lineage (NCBI taxonomy): Eukaryota > Metazoa > Chordata > Actinopteri > Syngnathiformes > Centriscidae > Macroramphosus > Macroramphosus scolopax. The sequence goes on along the minus strand of CAAKHC010013636.1, from coordinate 6,273 downwards.
ATTTACCTTCCCGGTTCTCCAGGCTGCGGCGGGGCTTTTCCCCGTGCCGCGGTGTTGAGGAAAGGTCGGTCTCCGTGATTCCTCCTCCTCCTCCTCCCTCCCTGTCCGTCCTTTCCTACTTTCCTCACCTCCTTGATTCCTGCTCAAGAAAGAGCAGCGGCAGTTTCTGGAGAAAAAGAGGGGGTCTGTCGGAGCCTTATTCCGGTTCTTCTTCTCTTTTCTGAAGATAGTGACGGGTGTTTCTTCTCTGTCGCTAAAACACTCACACCGGTAGCAAACCGAGGAAAGAGAGAAAAGGTTTCTTACTTTCTTTTTTTCCTGCTTTGCTCCACGTCCGGGCAGCGAGACTGGAGAGAATAAAGGACTGTTTGAGCAACATTTCTGCTCTTACTAACCACAGAGCCTCAAAGGCTTTTAGGGACCTTAAAGGCAACATCAGACCTGCATGTATGATTTAATGTTGTGGCCAAACTTCAGTCACCTGATTGGAATCTTTGGTTGTGGAGGCGCCTGTGATTTCCCTTCACTTTGATCCACTTTCAACCAACACTTATTGTCTTTATAATGTTCATGTCTGAGGATACAGTTGCATGTGTGATCGGAGGTGTTCAGAAGGCTAATTTACATGTGAGAACAAAACTTTATCAATGAACCTGATTAAACTACATCACCTTTTATCGCTGGCTGAATCAGTAGCACCCAGCGAGCAATGATACACCCATTAGACGTCAATTCAACGTCTTTCTTGATATTCATCGTACGTACTTAAGGGGTTGTAGTCGAACGCTCAGATATCGAACCCACTTTGCACGTCCATCAAACCTACAGAAGAAGTTATGGACTCGCCGACGTTATACAGACAAGATCTGAACGTCTTCTTGACAGCTTAAAGTTAAATTAAAGTTCTGCGTTGAACTCCATAGCCTATTAAGTAGCCACATTCCCTACAACCTGCAGCGTAACCTCACATGAATTGAAACCAGATCGCCAACGAACCTTTTTGACAGTGCAATAGCAGTTGTAGGGGACTCGCGTCAGCTATGACTTTTCTCTTCTCTCGCCAAGGTCGGTAGGCCTGCTAACCCCTAGCCTGAAAGCTACATGACCATGTTATCTTAGATACGAAGGGTCCGAATCAGTTTCTTGTGCAGCGTGGCCGGGCTTACTTCAAGAGATAGGGTCAGGAGCTCATGTGGTTTGAGGCGTTCAGGCTCCACCAACTGTTAAGAAACTTCGGGCATTGACCGAGAATACACCAGACGGATTCTACAGGTCCTCAGGTCTGGGAGCAACTTGGGGTCTGTCATCAGAGGCTGGTTGATGGATGGATGGATGGATGGATGGATGGATGGATGGATGGATGGATGGATGGAAAACAAGCGAGGCCATATTTGCCAGTGCCTACGTACCTGCAGCTGTATATTCTTCTTCTTCCCTATTCTCGGTCTTGTTTGGTTATCTTGTCCCAAGTCACCACAGTTGGTTGACGGGAGGTTTAGATAGCAAACTGTAACTTCTCTTGGCCGTTGGTGTTTGGTAGATGTTGTTTGTGGTGTGTTGGGCAATAGGATGATTGGCTACCAGAGGCAGACAAGACCGATTTAGTTGACGGAAATTAATATTTTGCTGTGAGGGTTGCAACTTCCACTGATGATTATCTCTGTAAACTGATGTTCTATGAGATTTTAGGTCCTGAAGAGTTGTGGTTTTGTCTAGATTGAGCAGGTATGGTTTCAATAGTCTGTCCTAAAGAAGAGGCGGAATGCATTAGCTGAAATACAATCTTTCATCCGATCTGTTACGATCTGACGGTATGATTTTGGTTTATCTGCATTCATATCAAACACAGACAGGCATCGTCTCTAATCTTCAACTCGGCTCTGGCGTTTCAAGATGCTAATCGTATCCTAACCCGCGAACGGATGAGGAAGTCTTGGCCCAGATATCTGCTGGCGACACCGGAAGCCCCAAAAAACTTGCACTGATGAAGGTTAAGCAGCTCGGGGAAGAAGCGTACACGTTAGTAGGAACTGGTTAGGAATGATTCGAACAATCTTGAAGTCCCTGCAGGAATATAACAGATTACAGTGAACGTTACAGAACATAGCAAAAAAAATGCATGTGCCGTTTATCCTGCCGTGGATAGATTTTACACTGAGACTAAAACAGCATCTCTGGAAGGTTAGTGGTTAGTGTCTTGCTCTGCTATGTAACGAAGAGAATTCAACCTTTGAACCTGGAATATTCCACACGTACAAGAACCTCCTTACTTCTCTGTTTGTACCATGTCAGTGTGGCTTGTGAGTTTGAAGTGACCTTGCTGTGGTTGATGGTATGTTTATGTATAAACTGACACTACATACTACTTCTGTGGAGATCCTGTCCTGTTGTATACAATAACTTGTGTAACGTAACCTTTGTACCGATATATTTAGTTTATAGCGGGACTTACAGGATTCTTTTATACGTCCTATGTAAATGGTTGATGGGATTTATATCCTGTCCGTTTATTCAGCGCCTTGCCGACCCAAACCGATGGAAGAATCTACTCATGAGGAGCAACCTGACTTTTGGTGACTTGATCAAGGACGTTTTCGGCACATGGGTTTTTTCCACTGGCGCTGCCACTACCAGTTTAAGTGACTCTGAGCCACACCCGAGGCCGACCTTCTCCAGACTGGGTTTCGGATCACGGAAATTACAGATAAAACCCAACATTTCCTGATTTTGCTACTTCAGAATAAAAGCCTTTAAGTATCAAACGTACTGAAGGACCTTTAAGATGAAGAGCCGAACCGAGCTGAGCCGAGTCCATATAGACAATCTTACCACTTTAAGGGAAAAAATCCTCCTGTAATGGGATTTAGAGTTTCCTTAAGTTGTGTCTGTAGTATACCTCCTTTATATTCCTATGTAACCATGGGAATCAGGATTAACAGCATCCGCCAGGGATGTCGTGACCAAGCTTTTCAAACCATCAGTCACCACATCGAAAGACCAAATAATCTAAGATACCTTATTGATTATAAGCTACTGACCCAAATACTGGATGTCCTGGTTCAAATGCATTAGATAAGGTAAAGATCCTTGAGAGTGATATAAAGATTTAGGATGCATTACTCTGTTTGTTACGTTGGAACTTAACAAACACGTGTTCGCGCTTGGCTGGGCCCAGATACAAGACTCTATTCCCGGGTTCACACTGCCTATGTGAATAGTGCGTGTAAAGTGTTTTATTTAGACCGTCTACACTGTCGGCGTCACACTGGCCAGTCACACCCTCCTCAGCTGTGTGTCATCTAGAAAATCGGAGGCAGCATCAAAAATACACTAAGACATGATTTGTAGATCCTGTAAAACTTTGCACGTTTTCTACAAACTATTAAGCTGCTGATGGTGGAACATACAAAAACTGAGACTACAAGACAAAAACAGAGGAGGAGGGAGAGAGGATGGCAGAGGGAGATGCAGGAAGGGCTTGAAAACCAAAAACAAAAGAGGAAGCAAGTAACAGACAAGTGAAGAAAGACGCAGGAAGAGGAAGCGTGTACCAACTGGCAGTAAGAGGACAAAAAAAAGGACTCATGATCGTGGCGTGGGCTCTTTATTTCGGAGACAGTCGCTGCTAGACGTGTCAGAAATCGATCACACCGGGTCAACAAGGCCTGCGCGAGTAGTGCAGGACGGCTACTTCACTATCTCTGGTGTGTGTTGTTACCACTGACTCCGCCTACACTGACTTCACCTGAGACCAGTTCACTAACGACTTAGCCCCAGTTTGGACATACGGGACCGAATGTTTCACTCAAGTTTGGTCCAGTGTTGTACAGGGATTTAACCCCGGTGCTGTCCAGCATTTATATTATTGATTTAATGTATTGTTTATTTAACAGAACACATTGCATCAGATTTACAAAAGACTGCAGATTTTCATCAGATAAACAAAACAACAACAGACAATGACAGAATCCCACAAGAGGGCACGACGTCCGCCACAGTGAGTGATTATCAATCCCTGAGGGGTTATTGTAGATTAGCTGATTGTCAGCCAATAATCTACTGGTATATAGCTCAATACGACCTGGTGTTTAAGTCTGATTTATTCCAGTAATAACTTCTGATTTGTTTCCAGTAATAACTTCTGATGTGCACGTTTTCAATCACATGACAAAAAAGCGGAAGACAAGATTTATATTTTTATGATTTGTCAATGCTCCACCTGAATGAAAACAAAGGTAACGACATCGGGTTTGTTAAGGCGGATTGTGTAGTAGACCGACAGTGACCGGTGGATGATCGCTACACACACACACACACACACACACACACACACACTCACCAAGGCCTTTTCTTTCTCCTCTCCGTGTTGTGTGTGTGTGTGTGTGTGCCCATGTTTGTGTGGATGGATGCCCCCTGGGATATTTGCTGCATTTAATCGGTGCTGTTCCCGGTTCTTTCATCGTATCGTACATTTTCACATACAAACTGTGAATTTTGGATCCATTTGTATTGTGCTTCTGTGTATTTGCACGAGTGCATGTCTGCATGTGCATCACCCTGTGCGTATGTGCGTGTATGTATCAATGAAGCGGAGGTCCGAGGCAGAAGGGGGGATGACATGCATGTGCCTCTGATAACATCGCTGACGACTCGCACACTAACCGCCCGCCCGCCCTCACGACACGACCGACATGCTGGTAAACCTCTCGCTTTCCCTTCTTCTAAATGTTGTTTCTTGCTGTTTTTAGCTCCGTCTTTGTGTAACTTTTCTGTGTAACACCGTCCGTGAAAGCTACATTCATTAATTATGACGACTCCACTGGTATCGGCCATCAGAAACCAGTATCGTTCGGGCTCATCTCCACCCGTCGTTTGTGTCTTTCCTCTCCTCCGTTCCTCTCGATCATCCTCCCCAAATTGATAACCGTCATTTAATTTCCACACGTCACTGCCATGTATGACTAAATATCCCCGCTGTCAGCTCGTCTCACTCCACCTCCACCGCTCCACCTCTCTAGTTCCTTCTATCTCTTTTCCAGGCTCTGTCGCTCTAGTCTGTCAACGTTTTCTCTCTCTCTCTCTTTTTCCTCCCATCTGCTCCGGTCTTCTTCCTTCATCATCTGAAACACCCTCTTCATCTTCCCCTCTCTCTTCGTCTCGTTGATCCTCCCCTTTATTCCTAATCTGGAGATACATCACACCCCTGTGTGTCGATGCCTTTTAATTTGAAGTGTTTTAACTTGTGTGATCTTTAAGGCTTCGCTGTTATACAGAACGATGAAGAACAGCTGATGTTCTTCAGGTGCCATCTGCATCATATCATCATATCGTGACCTCTGTATCGTATCGTGAGGTTACAGGCGGCCAAACTGTCCTGCAGCGTCACTAGTTGCTTTTTTCTGAATAAAATAAAAAGGTATACTAAAACTTCGTATAATTACTTCTGCGTCCACTCCAACACTCTTTATGGTCCCGGCTATTGTAAAAGGGAACATTGTCAGAATGATGAGGAGACGACCGTCTGATAGACGTTCTTCTTCTACTAATTTGAAGTCGGCCCGCCAGCAGCGTCAGACATGAACAGAACTGCTCTCAGTTGCGCTACAAACACCTGGAATCTTTTCTTTAAAGAGACAGCTGAGCCGTGAAGAGACGTTCCTCCTCCTGATTGGTCGATGCCCCGAGTGGTGACATCCTGTACGTCTGATGATTTATCTGAAACAAAGAGTGACAGAGCAGGAAACATTGACAAGCCTCGACCGGACTTTTCCGAGGTTCTAAGGAATTTTAAGACTGGCTTTTACCAGCTTTTCCCTTTAATCCTTTCTGGCATGAATAGAACCACGCAGTGATGGGTTGGGATGTGCGTGTGTGTGTCAGTGTGTTTGTGTGTGTGTGTGTGATAGCTGAGCACGCCTGTTAGTTTGTTTTTGAAAACCCTGGCGAGGCCTTGGCCCGAGTTCGCCACTTAAAGACAATAACAGAAGCAGCATTCCTGTGTGTGTGTGTGTGTGTGTGTGTGTGTG
>CAAKHC010013634.1:0-11748 GCA_901007825.1 Macroramphosus scolopax | reverse complement strand
GGGGGGGGGGGGGGGGGGGGGGGGGGGGGGGGGGGGGGGGGGGGGCATATGTGTGTGTGTGTGTCAGAGGGGCGTAGGAACTCCTGCAGACAATGAGACGTATTCCTGAAAATCAAATGGTTGTTTTTATGATCCAGGAGCAACGTGAGTCTTGGAAGCGAGGTAGGAACATCAGTGTGTCACCAGGGAGGCTGTTGGCTGTCGGTGTCGGAAAAAAACTAAAGAGGAGGAAAAAACCTTTTACATACATCATAGAGACTGAGTATACAACGGCAGAGACCACTGCCAGTTGTCATGGCGACGGAGGAAACAACACATAAACACAAACAACAACAACTTTTTTCCACAGAGAAAAAAGTTGGGATGGGATGACTAATTTCAGCTAATGAGATTTTCTTTAAAGGAATAGTTCAACATTTTGGGGACTTATTGTGCTCATTAGCCTTCTTGCTCAGAGTTTGATGAGGCGATGACTCGCTCAGTAAGAAGTTTCAGCCTCAACTTAACATGATACAAGGGACAGGCTGAGCCTCGCTCCCAGCTGCATGGCAACGACATCCTGTTGTTCTCATACGACTTTTTAATTTGTCTGTCAAGCAGGTGACTCATTAAAAAACATATGAATTTGGGGCATGCATGCTGTTGAGGAGGACAGATGTGGTCACCTGGAGTTCTGCATGTGAACCGTGAAGATGCAAATCAGATGTGAATCAGACATGAACACCGTGGCTTGTAATGCAAACGCAGCGTTTGGTTCCACCTTCAGGTTTTATGTGTTTGGGGACCGATTGTTCAGATTCAACACTCAGGTACATCAATTAAAAAAAATGTATATATACTTTTATTAATCCCTTAAGGAAAATTCTAAATTCTGCAATTAACCATCTGTAGGTGAACATGGAAACACACACACACACACACACACACACACACACACACACACACACACACACACACACACACACACACACACACACACACACAGAGACACACAGACACACACAGACACACACACAGAGACACACACACACACACAGACAGACACAGAGACACACACACACACACACACACACACACACACACACACACACACACACACACACACACACACACATTGGCAGCACCTGGGGAGCGGTTGCAAGGTTAATTGCTCAAGGGAACCTCAGCTGCACACGCTGCCCTACTCTAACTCCACCCAAATCTTTTTCTGAGGCCCTGGGGATCGAACCTGCGAGCTCTAACCTTGAAGCCACAGCTGCAACTCTAACTTGTCTGAAATTGTTTAGTTATCAGCTTTTTTAAGAGAGAAACTCACACAGAAACACAGAAAAGGGATTGTCATTACAACAAGGGAGCTTTGCAAAGTAGTTCTCTCTAGAAAGAGAGAGCTCAGATACACCGCGACGTCCTGGAAGTAAAGAGCTGCAGCAGGCCAACCTTTCTAAGACGTGAATCGATACCTTAAAATGCATGCTTGGCGAGAGACAGAAGAAGAGTTTGCTCAGTTCAGTGAAGCGTTGTGACCCTTCATGGCCAGGCTGCCAGCGAAGCATACAGGAAGGATCCAAGAGGGAGCAAGGATTCATGGGTAGGTTAAGAGTCAACAGCCGAGCTGAATCCCCAGATATTTCTGCCTGTCTCGCTCCGTCTGTTGACACTCTTCTACTCCATTGACTTTTTCATTAACCCCTTATCAAAATGTTTTTCTCTCCCACACTCCCACACCGACATCGGGCCCCCACCTTATTGTGATCCTGGTGGAGCTGTTCCACCTTGTGGTCAGACTTGATATGAGGGTGTGGGTGCTGGTTTGCACTGCTGTCTTTGTTCTCAGAGCGAAGGTTTCAGTTCACTCATGGGCATTTCCATCTTTAACATGTAGGACTGTAAATAAAGAACATGTGACCGAGGTCAGGGCCAAAATAAAGATGCTGTCCAAAGAAACCAAACATGAACATGCAATTTGGCGCTGAAGACCTAAACAATTTGCCTAAATAACTGATATTCTTCTACTTATTTTAATTACCTGCAACTTGTAGAGCAGCCAAAATCAATGTTTTCTCTGGCCTGGATTCAGGTTTGGGTCCCGGCTGCCACTTATACAGTCTTTTACTATAACTTTGACCTCAGTGCTAATGGCCCTACTTAAATTAATGGAAAAAAGTTAACGTGATTTAAACAAGCCATTTCCAATTAAAACAGGTTATGACCGCATTCTGCAGCCAGAAGCAGAAGAGACGTTTAGACACCGCAATGTCTTTTCTACTCAACCCTGGGAAAACAGAAATCTATTAGAAGTGAGAGAAGAAATAGACGTCAAAAGTTTTGATCTTTTATCAAGTTTCCAGTCTTTTTTTTTTCTTCCTCAATAGTAAATCTGTGTTGGGTTAATTCCCCAATCTGTAACAGCTGAAACACTCTGCTGCTGCTCAGCCTGGTCCAGCTGTTCCAGGTGGAGTGCATCGATATAGCCCCCACTAGTGGTCGGAATAAGAATCTGAGACTGACACTGATCAGGAGACGACCAGGTGATTCATGTATAATCTATCAAAACTATTTAAGTATTTCAGCAACATACATTTATATAATCAGAAACACTGGAGGTGAAAAAGGTAGTTACACAACTCGTTTCATCAAACAACTTTACATTTAGTTTGAAAACCTTTCAAAGTTCCAAGCAGAATAAATGACACCACCGTTATAAATAAGTATGAAGCAGAGTGCCATGAAAAATGTAAACTCTTCTCTCAAGCCTCAGTTTAATGAAGCAGACAGAAACAGTAAATGGACTCAGAGGTCAGAGGAGCAGCAGGTTTTTCTCTCCTTCATAGTGCCGATTTCCATCTTAAGTGATGAACCACTAGTGAGAGAAGGTGACGAGGATCGACTTCGTGGTACTCCTGTCTCACTCACATCTAACTCCTGCCCACAACCACCACTTACTGAAGAAAATTGGGATGTTTCCGATCTGGTACTTTCCCCTCATTGACATGCAAAGTCTTAATACTGCTAAAACAGTTGTGACTTGTCAAAGAAAACTTCATTTGATGGGAGATAAGAGACCTCCACATTCCTGTACATCTCACCGAGTTTAAATTTGAATACATACTCATATAATTGCTTTTAAAACTTCGCTGCCCAACGGAGCGCACATCAGTGGTCTAATTATAAAGACATAACTCTGAAGAGGAATTTGCTACTGAAATATCCTCGTTGGAGTGTAAAGAATCTGATCTTGTATCTTATATAAACACAGACGGCCATCAAGAATAAATTGTTTAATTAGCAAAATTGTAACTCCTGTACAATTCCCTGAAAACAGATGATGGCTGACACTGTTGAGACAGTTGAACAAACATTCCCCTCCATGGAGGTCCAGCTGGGTACATTTGAGGAGCTGTTGTGAAGTACAATTTATGCAATAATACAGACGTGTTCTGTAAAGCTTCACTGTGACTTCATCATGTTTGATTCTCAACAGCTGTATTTCAGTTTGAGCAGGTGGGATCTTTGCCGTAGTTATTATCCTTATCATATAACTCCCATGTCATAGAGTAAGGGCAACCATTTAAGATGAAAACAAAAGCATAAAGATACAGTGAGAAGAAAGAGGAAGACACCGAGGACAATAAACAGTCATTAACCAATCCGACAAATGTGACTTCTGAGATAAAAAAAACTGACGAGGCAATGATGTGAAAGTTGTTTCCCCCTCTTTAAAAATCAAACTGCCCTTTTAATGTCATTTGAATCAATGTTTTGCTTTGAGGATGTAAAGCAGCTGAGGAAGACCTCAGAAGTCTTCCTCTGCATTCCGAGCCTTGGATGATTTCAGCTCCGTCAGACGCTGGATGCACTCCTGCACGCTGCGCTCGCCGTGGACTTTATTATCCCGGGTGCGCACGTTCACAGTGTCACTCGTCTTCTCCTTTTCTCCGACCACTGTGTGACACACAGAGAGACATGGAGAACATTAACATCTGTCCACAGACAGCGAGATTTAAATGAAGAGGAAAGTAAACGGGGAGTTGCCACTGACCCAGGATGAAGTTGTACTGCGCCAGCTGTGCATTTCGGATCTTTTTGTTCAGAGTACATCCAGGGTCGAGATCCACGTCACTCATGAAGCCGCTGTTGTGGAACTCCTGCTGGACCTGCCACAGTCACATTAACCAGAGAAACAGGTGAGTCTTATCTTTAATATACACCAGGCACGTACACATGCATCGTGTTGGCAGGGCGGGGTCGTCTTTTTGCCTGCTACACCAACGCCGCGGCGTCTGATGAGTTAGTACTGGATAATGGAATCAATGAGGTATTTTTGCAGGTACTAGCTGTGGTGAAAGGTTACCTTCTGAGCGTACTCCTCACAGGTTGGTCCCACAGGTACAACCATTACTTGACGAGGAGAAAGCCACAGAGGCCTGAAACACAACAGATCAAACGCTTGCATTTAGTTGGTGAACATGAAAGCAGGCCCGGTATAATCTGCAAGGCACCTGTGTAGTTATGTACACAGGTATTAGGTGCTATATCGATTTCTGGAGTCAGGTGCTTCTCAAAGTCTATTGTGTACAAACCATTTGCCTCCATAGTTCTCAGTCAGAATAGCGATCATCCTCTCGACTGATCCCAGGATGGCTCTGTGGATGATCACTGGCCTCTTCTTGTCATCACCGTCATGGCTGGAAAACAATATCATGGAGCAGCATGAGAACAACAGTCACACATTCTAATGGTTGAGATAATACAGCAGGATATGGAGATTATGTTTAGTGCATCAGAGTGTAAAGCTACAAACCAGCTGTGTTTGTATTTCGTCATTTTACTTTATAAAAGAGAAGTAAAAGTTTCACCTAACAAAGGTGAGATTGAAGCGGATTGGTAGCTGGAAGTCGAGCTGAATTGTGGCGCACTGATGGTATCGACCAATGGCGTCCTTGATCTGAATGTCAATCTGCAGGGAAAGGACAAAACAGATGATGAATGGACTGGTGTTTCTTTACCACAGCGGACGAAGCACGATTCAATTCATTCCCACAGTGGAGCCGCAAAGTGCTGGCAGACCATAGCGAACGACAGGGTTCACTGTCCAGGCCAAGAGAAATGGTACATTTGTATAGCGCCTTTCTACCTTAACGCTAATGAAAGCGCTTTACAATGTTGCCTCAGTCACACTCCTGGTACAGGCCTTGTGGCTGCTATACAAGGTGCCACTCTGCTAACACATTCATACCCTGATGACACAGCATCAGCAGAGTATTAGAGGTCCAGTATCGTGCTCAGGGACACTCCAACACGGTCTCCACGGGGACCGGGGATCGAACCCTTCTGATTACGGGACCACAGCCGTCCATGCATGAATGATCAGCAGCAATCTTCTTGCTCTTTAATAATTCAAGTACTTCATTACTGCAGCATGTGCTCACCTTTGGTCCATAGAAAGCTCCATCACCAGGATTGAGAACCCATTTCTCCCCGAACTCAATCAAGCTGTTCTCCAGTTGCTGTAAACAAGAAAACAATTACTTATTTTTGTTTGTTTTTCAGACATTGATATTGTAACAAGGATGTTACACCAAGCTTAGTGAAACCTGACTTTTCTTCAACCGGAGCAAATCACTGAAGTGAGAAATGTTAACATCTGGATAATATTTCACGGTTGCCGTGGGAGTTAATGAGGTGAAGGAAACCTGCAGCAAGTTCTGTTCCAGTGACCATGCAAAGATTACAAGCCACTTTTTGTGTATTTCCATGTCCACCTTTCGTACGTGGTTGACATTTCAAACAATACCAAAAAGAATTCTGATTACCTTTTCTGCTTGTTCCCAGACAGCCGGGTCTCCCAGGAATTTCTCTGGTCTTGTGGAAAGGTTGAGTTTGAAAGTGAAGCCAAACACTTCATACACAGTGCGCAGGAAGTCCAGACAACCCTTAATCTCCTCCTCAATCTGGGGTCAAAACAGGTAACGGAAGAAGCATCAACCATCCGGACATGGATACAACTTCTAATTTATGGATTAATGACAGATTCATTCCTTTTCGTTAGTGTTAAAACTAACTTAAGGAGCCATTAATTGAGGATCATCAGAAACTATTGAAAGAACAGATCATATTCTCTGCAGTTGTAAATGAGCAGCTGCAGTAAAGTGGAATATTTTGTGTGCAAAGTGCAACCAACTGAATAAAACAACAATCCAATGCCATTAAAATAAAAAAAATCAGTCAGTCTGGCTACATTTGGAAAAAAAACTCTTGACGAGCTGCTTTCCAAAATCCTGTTGTGAGCATCTGTGCTGGCGCTGCTTCTCTTTGGTGAGAGGACTAAACATTGACGTTGCTACATCAGGCTGCAGCAGCTACTTTGTTCTCTCCTTCCACCTGAAATGTGCCCGACTGTTCAATGACGACATTGATTTATTCCATTCAATAAAACTGTGCCAGCAGAACACAGAGACCCTCAGAGATTTCAGATCTGGGCTTCTAAAGGACTTCCTTTCAAACATGCTCATCAATATGACACTGATGTTTTGCTTGTTCTTGTCATTCTTTCATGCGTCATGTGTATCTGTGATGATCAACTGTGGAGGTGAGAAAGTATCTATTGTGAAACGAGTATGTATTCTGTGGATTGGGCCTCACCTGGTCCATGGTGCAGAAGATATGAGCATCGTCCTGCTGGAAGCGGCGGACACGGGTGAGTCCAGTGAGGGCACCCGAGAGCTCGTTCCTGTGCAGGACGCCGAAGTCGGCCATGCGAATGGGCAACTCTCTCCAGGAGCGCGGCCGATGATCGAACATCAGACTGGTGCCAAAGAGAGAGAGTGTAAGAAATACAGCTCATCACTAAACGTAGAGTCTCACATGAGGGTCCACATGTGAGACAACCTTCTTTCTTTTATGCTTTTCTAAGTAAAACCGCAGTTTCAATCATTTCTGGAAATGAGGAAAAGGAGTCTTCACCAGTGCCCTGGGCAGTTCATGGGTTTGAGGGCGAAGGTCTCCTTCTCCACCTCAAAGGAGAACATGTTCTCGCTGTAGTGCTGCCAGTGACCGGAGGTCTGCCACAGCTTACTGTTATAGATGTTGGGTGTCACAACCTCCTGGAAGCCTCTCTTCCTGTACTCACTCTGCCACACAAAAATGAAGGTTGTTGAGTGTGCTTGTATTGGATTACATTGTACAGGTTTACCTTGAAACATTTTTCTCTCTTATTTGTAAGATCAGTGCAATGATGAGATGTCGGTTGTGACTCACTCTGATGAACTCAATCAGCGTGTTGTAGAGGAAGGTTCCCTTCGGCAGGAAGAAGCAGCTGCCTGGACTCAGGTCATGGAAGAAGTACAGCTCCTGCTCCTGTTAGACAAGGACAGAAGGTTTATTGATCTTTAAAGTGTAACTCAGCACACATCCAAACTAAACTGGTTCTATTTGATATAATTAAATAAATTCAGTCTGGCAATATACTCAGTCTCGTTTAGCCCACTTTTCTTGACATCAGACACTAAATCACAATCTGAGCTCGTATTTCGTTACTACAGTGATTTTTTTGGCGGTTAAATCATTACTACGAGTTTGTAGTCAGACCACATCTTTACAACCTTCATGGAAGAAACCCAACAGGAAACTATTCTAAACTACTAGACATGACCTCAGTCTCTTCTGCTAACCAACAGCCTCCTTCAGTTCATACCCGGCCCAGTTTGCGGTGATCTCTGTTCTTGGCTTCTTCCTGAAACTTCTCCCACTCTTTCAGCATTTTGGGGTCAGGGAAAGAGATTCCATAGATCCTCTGAAGCGTTTCCATGTCCGCCTTTCCCTCCCAGTATGTAGACGAGTTCTAGCACACCACAGATACAGTAGGTTAGTTTTCAATACAATAAATCAACATATACACAGATTATACGTTTCTTCTACATCAACAGCGGTGAAATAAGAGCTCACCTTGTGGATCTTAAGAGCCTTGATTTTTCCAGTGTGTCTCACATGGGGTCCCCGACACAAGTCAATCAATGGACCACATCTGGAATGAAGCATATTGTCAAGTGTTAAATAGTATAACAAGATGGGTTCCATCATCACAGATGACAATAAGTAATCAGACCATACAAACAGGAGTTTAAGGGCACGAACTTCTTCACCAACAGACTCACCTGTAAACTGTAGTAGTGGGAGTGGTGACCTTCTCGTTCAAAATGCGGCACTTGAACTTGTTGTACTGTCAAGAGGAAGAGGTGGTTTTATATTTTTATACAAGTTCTGTATTTGTTAATATGGGTGTAACAGTACACATTCATCCTGACAAGTTTTGGTATTTGTCTTTCGATATCTCTCAAGTGTACCGAGCAAATACACCTTCTTTTAATAACCGCAGGAGCAGATCTTAAGTCCACGTCTCCTCCCTGGAACTTTAGCAGTGGGCCAGGTGTCCCGTTACACCCCTATAACACGATGATGCATAAAGTTAGCATTTGTGTTCATGCTTCGGCTTACCTTAAACATTTCCAACAGAGTTTCCTTCTTTATCTCCAGCCTCTCAAACGGCTGCTTCTCCTTGATTATTTTCTTGCACAAGTTCTCCAGACCGGGGAAGTCATTGCTCGACACGCCCCTGTGCAAAGCATTGAGAGATAAACAAAACAGAAACAGTATATCCATGACTTTCCCACTTCGTAGACGACATTAATATTCAAACTGCCTCCAATGCTAAATTTAGTCTGCCAGAGTTTCTAGAGGGCATCGTGGATGTGACAAGACTTTTTGTTCACCGATGTAATCCTTTGAGTGCCAGAAACTGATAACCTCTGCCAAGCATGGGCAAAAAGCTAAAAGTCCTTGGCTTAAGGGCTTCAGCAATGTCAAAATATCCTTGCCAAATTCAATCTTAAGAAGGCCATTAGCATAAAATGACTTCATTAAGGGGGTTATAGAATTAATTAGACAGCACTCCTCGTGCTCCCCGGCAGCCTGAAGCTGGGAGAAATGTATCTGGGAGAGGTCAAAAGAAAAACTTGTTTATGAGGACATGTTAAAATCTCTAAAGCGTCTCAACAGACTTTCAAAGCTTCACTGAAATAATCTCCATTTCTGGTTTTGAATAGATTTGATTTTAGTCTTCAAATCCTCTGCGCTCCATAGATCCATCTTGACAGCATTAGTTTCATTGCAGTCTGCCCATTGTGTGTGTGCGTGTGTGTGCGTGTGTGTGCGTGAGTGTGCCACGGGGCTCGAGAGAGTGAAACAGAGTGGACACGGCTAAGCCTTGAAGTGCTCACCAAAATAATACAGGGCTGATTAACACATCTGATTATACAGACTGATCTGAACCCAACGACTTACTCTGTGTTCTCCAAGAACATGTCATAGTAGAAGCCGCTTTCAATGGGTGGACCGTAGCAGAGACAACCCCCGTACACCCTCTCCATGGCTTCCCCCAGGATGTGAGCACTGGAGTGCCAGTACACCTGAAGCACGTACAGAAAAGAATCAATTAAAGTCAAACTCTTTTCATTTACTATGTCAGTAACATTACTACATTATTCAAACCACTTTTTCTGAACACAGTCAACACCACAAGTAGGTTATAAAATATGGTGGAGTTACATCCAATAATTGTGTCGGACCAGAGCTACAAGAGAACTTACAGCTTGAGCTTCCTCATCATCAAACTTGAGCAGCTGAAGACTGCAGTCATCTTCCAAAGGTCTGTCCAGATCCCACACAATGTTGTTCACTTTGGAAATCACCGTGTTGTCAGCTAGACCTTGACTGGACAGAAAAACATGAAATACTCATCAAATTAATGTAAAATTATATTCCAGCATTATGTTGGGCCACAATAAACAGACTAGCCTCCAGAAAACACCTTCATTTTTATTTACATCGCGGTTGTTTGCAAGAGTGTTTTCATATCTTCCAGAGACATTTCCAATTATCATTTTCATAATCTTTAGCCTTTTGAAACTTTACCATTATCGAAGAAATTATCTAAACAACTCAGAGATTAAATTCCTCAAGCAGAATAGAGATGTCTCTATTTTGTGCTACATGAAACGAGGTGTCTCAATTAATGACAACACTGACTGAAAATAATATGTACATTCTGACCTGATTCCACAAGCCACCTGGTACGGCGTGGTCTTCCAAGACTCGGCCTCCACCACCTTTCCATCAGGCAGAGTCACTTTGATGGGCCGGCTATCCTTCGCAGCCCTATCTGCCAAAAGAGCTTCATGCTCAGCTCTCAGCTTTGTGTACAAAGTAAGACGCTCCTCGATGTACTCAGGTGCAGGCGATAGCTAGACACAACAAAGAAAAAGGTGTGGGTGAGCAGGAATGTGGATGTGGATGAGTAGGTCACTGTGTATTATTTCGTCATTGCTATCTGTACAACTACTCTGGTTTTACAACATGCAACGTGGTAGAAATGATTGGTTACATTCCACTTCCTTTGTGTATCCTCTACCTTTGCAGCGTGTTTCATCATTCAGCAGTAAATACACAGACACATTATCTGTACTGCAATGAGAAACTGAAACCAAAACCTACATTAATAGTTGATATTTAGACTGATATTTTTGGCCCTGTAACTCAGTTGTATTAGAACTAGAACTGGAACTGTCTCAATGTAGCATCGCTGTTTAAGTTTGGCTGTTTTCTCATTGTAAACCACTGATGTGAAACAAGAATTGTATATTATGTACACTGATAGTTCTAGAGTATGTACATTTCTGCTACTTCATTTGCAACTCACCTCAGCTCTGCCTCCAGAATCTGCTGCAGCCCCTTTAGCCTTCTTCTTTCCTCCATCCTTACCTTTTGCAGCCTCCCCCTGTTCAAACATCACATCATGTACATGGTTAGAAATGACTGTTTACACACACAAGATAACACATCAGTGACATACAGCAACCATCAGATTCATGAACAAACTGACTATAATTATGTCTTTTTAAGATGTATTGCTTGTTGGTAGTTCCTGCATGTAGCCTTGAGAGAACACAGTTGGTAGAATATGACTTAAAGGCTTTCAGAACATGAAAGGGTAAATCCAGAATACACATGATACCAACAAGAAATTGGATGGTTTACGCCTTCTGACAGCGGCCTCCAATTGACCACACCCCGATATATAATTAGAAATAAGTGAGCATACAAACCAGTTTTCAAAGTAACAAGCTTTAAATGAACAAAATAGTTCATCTTGGTGCCTTCAGTAAGTGCCGATTTGATAAAAGGAATACAACTTCTTCGAAAAAAGGTTCTAAATGTTCTTACACGTGTGCCTAACGCTCTTTTAAGCAAAGGAATATTAAATTTGTATGATTTGTGAATTGAGTTCTGGAGCTCTCTTCCTACTCTTAGCCACATGACACTTGACAAAGCACACCGAGTTGCAACGTGTCACGACCTTGGCTGCCTGATCAGTTTAGAAACCACCATTTAACTAAGGTTTCTGTCATTTAAGACAGACTATGGAAAACAAAATGTGAGTTTAAAAGCTAGCTGGTAGAAACGTTAGCACCACATTGCTGTCAACAGCGCGAGTCTAACAGGATATGCTAGCAGGCTAATATGACTTAACTTTAGCAAATAATGAAAATGAAGTATCACCTTTTTTCCTTCGCCCACTTGCAATTCGCTCATTTTCTCCACGACCGTCTGCTCAGCCATAACAAGTGACAGGCTGTCCCACTTTTAGAGACAATGTTAGTAAGTCTAAGCTACCGGTTTATGAGCTGCACGGTT
>CAAKHC010013629.1:140067-160507 GCA_901007825.1 Macroramphosus scolopax | reverse complement strand
GCAGATAATAATAATGTTTCCGTTTGTGTGTGTGTGTGTGTGTGTGTGTGTGTGTGTGTGTGTGTGTGTGTGTGTGTGTGTGTGTGTGTGTGACAGATGGATGACATAACAGCTTCCCAAAAGTAGAGCCAAAGTATCTGTTTGCTGGCTGCAGGATAGGTCTTAAGTCCCGCCCACTTCTTGTTAGCGAATGGGACGCGGACCAAACTAAAACATGGAAGTAAGAGAGGTGAGAGGAGACGTAACGCTCACTTTCCACAACTTTGATTGTCTGTTTCAAACCAAGAAAATGGAGTTTTTCTGAAGATAAACAATGTCTTGTTATTCAGACGGGCGGGAACTTGCTACTGCAGCTTAATGAGCGTCTGACAGGAGCGCCAGTAACCACGCTCTTTAATATGTTTGTCTATATCTATATGGAAAGGCTGCTACTTATTTAATGCCCTTTTATTTATTCTCTTGCCTGACAGTGATGCATCTTGGGAAAACATTCAATTTAGTTTAATTGGATAGTAATCACACTGATTATTACCCATTTGTAACAACTGTATGTTCGTATTTATGACCACATATTTAGTTATACAGATATTCTACCAAAACAGCCTTTGTGCTGGGCACTGACAGAGAGCCTGCCGCCGTGTGTGTGTGCCACTCTCATGGAGGAATAATGTGTGGATCCTAATTCCTGTTGTGAATAGTGTTCCAAACATCCGTGTGCAAACATGAGCGAGGGCGGGTGAGAGCGATTAAATTAAAAGGAGGTTTTATTCACAAGCACATCTTTTTCTGAGCAACATACACATGTTGACATATACACAACAGGACAAAAACTGATCAAACCTATAATTTAGCTCTTGAGTGTAACATTTCTATTTCCAGGGAAATTAAATAAAAAGCTGCCGGTTGTCCAATGCGGTGAGAGAGAAAACGGGGCGGCCGAGTCGATGCCTGCTGACATTCTACACAATTATCAGCAGCAGTCATTCAAGTGAGGTGAGAGGGCAGTTATGAACATGGATTATTTCCGAAGTGAAAGGATTTGATGGCTCTTATCACCTGACATGAAAGGAGAAAGCAAGAGAGGCTTTTAAGGCGTCTTGAGGGTCCGCTTGTGAATGCATTACAAACTGTGCTTTTTGTAAAAGTGCTCACTTCAGTGTCGGGATTAGATGGAGAACAGTCGCTCCCCCGAGACCGACCGTGTCGTGTCTCCGTGTAATGGACGGAGACGTATAAAAGAGATTTATTCTGGTTTATGTGTAATCCTCCTGAGCTACTTTGCTTTTCTCTTGCCCCAATAAGTTGATAAAAGTCTGGTGTCTTAATGCAAACAGACTCTGCAAGTGTCACTTAATCTGCAGGCAGGAGTGACCATTTGTTGGGTAATTTGGTTAAATCTCATTTGTGGTGATCATTAAAATGATTGAGGAAGTTGTTCAGCTGCACAAATTCGTAAAGCTAGTGGACTGCATTGCCAAAACACTCTTATTTTCCCTTGTGTGTACAGACGGTATTTTGCACTATGGAGACCAACTGCGGTGAAGACGAGCAGTGCTCCTTCTTTGGAGTCTGCACTTATCAAATTTGGGACTTGAGTTTGACTGGAATCCAAGTCATCTGACTCCACACGGCTGATTGTGTTTATATGCAAAACAGTCCAAAGAGAAGATTTGTATGTGAGCAGTGATGAAGAGTGCAGGTTCCCTCCAGCTCACTTTGTTTTTGGTGTATTTCTTTTAAAGGAAATAACGATTTTCTTAGCTTCTTCTTTGTAACAGCTGTTTCCTGGTTTCCTGTAGCCGTCCCGCTAACACTTGAAGTTCACGCTCATGATCCAACCAAACATGTTATATGTTCACAAAATAGAGTAAGAAACCACGAAAAGCTTGATGATAACTGGAGTGTGACAAAAGGCATTAGATTGCCTTCTTTAAATCTCTGGTTCCGTTAAGATCTTTGGACACAGTTGGCAGCAAAGGGGTTAAGCCTTTAATTCTGCCACAGGTCGACACAGCATCGATTATAAGAGACGAATGAAGCTGATGGAGGCGAAAGTTGTGTTTGTTGTGGAGGTGGCGGTTATTGACGGAGACGTGAACAGAGTGGTTGAACGCACAGAAAACACTGCAGTTCATTTAGTCTGTGCATGTTGTCACATTACATGTATTTATGTGTTGTGAGGTGTAAGGGGAAGGTGCTCCGAGTTCTTCTGTTCTTGCCATTAAACAAAGGCACGTAGTGATTTTATAGTTCTTTAGTGACTGAATGGGGCCCGTTGCCCTTCTACCTCTGCGGCCGCGTGCCAACTCTCGGCTCTGAGACCTCTTTCCCCACTGATGTCTGTAACTTTAGAGATAAATGATTGCTGTTTCTTAGGCCAGGTCACTAAGCTGCCTCTCCACACTCTAATCTTATTATCAGCCCAAGCTGGCTTTAGCAGGGAGGGAGATGGTACAGACAAAAGTCGTACACAAGACGACCTCATCACATGACCACTGTTCTTTGACTCAAGAGACAATCGCATTATAGTAGAGAGACAATCCCGGTGGACGAGTCTGTTTCCATGTGTAATACTGCATCATTGCCTCACTCTTTAACATGAATATGATGATGAACTGGATCATTGTGTGCACTCACCTCAGTCTACAAACAATATTAGCACATGTTTCCTTTCTATGTATCAGAATACCTCTGTTTCAAATGTTATTCACCTCGAGTAATTTCACTTTTTTAAGATATACGCTGCCAAAAATCAAATCAAATAACATCCATCAAAGTCAGGGTATTGAAGAATATAAAACATTTCTATTTAACACATGCAAACAAAATAAGGTTCATGTCTGTCGGTCAACCAGCCGATAATATATTCACTCTGTACTGCCAGTTTCAAATTTGGGATTAAGATCGCATTGGTTTTGGGGTGTTGGGACAACAACACGGTGTCCATTTGGATGTAATACATGAAGCCGCCTTCGTCCTCGGAGCACTAACCCGGTTAAAACTGCCATCTCGCCTTAATGTTCAAGCCACTTCAAAGAAAACACTCTTCTGGGAAGAAGGGCCGTCCTCTGAGGGCACCAACAATCGTACTGTTAAATCAATTAACTCTAAGTGCTTGTTAAGCTGCTACAGACACCTCGACCCACCTGGGTCTTTGACAACAACTATAAATTCACCTGGAAGTTGGTAAACCAAATCAACAAGAACACTCACTGCCGCCTGACAAATATAAATGTAGTCGTATGGATGACGTTGGAGCTACTAATTTATTTAAACATCTGGAACATAGTTGACATTTTTGAGTTGTGACAAATCGCAATGTGAGAAACTTAATTCCAAATAACAGAGACTTGTCATGGGGAGTTAAAACCTAGTTCATATGTCGCGTTTCAGAACAGAAAATATCCATTAACAAAATAATGAGTGAATTTTACAATCAAATGCATCAAATCTGTTGTGATTGGAGCTTTCTCTCTGTGACCCGATCAGTTCCTCATCTCTAATCAGGAACAGTTCAAGCTGGCTGATTAGCAGCTCAAATGCACGACAGTCGTCTCCACTAGATTGGACTGAAAACTGCAGCATGTCCACATTTTGTCCGTCTTTTGGGCAATTAGTCCATCTCAGTGTGACCGATGAATAATGAAATACAGACTGAAACCTTGCAAAACCAGGAAATGCTTCAGAACGAGTCACTGCTCAGTTACAAACTGCATATTATTTGTTCTAGTATGAAGATAGAGAACTGCTATTTTTAAGGGCATACTGGACTTTTTTCTTGCCTCAACTCTAAATACGACTTCATCTCTGTGAGTTTTTTATGGCAAATGAAGATTAATTTTATTCTTACAATCTCTTTAAAGCAGCTGTAAATCCCTGTCTTGTTTTCAGTTACTCCTGAAATCTACAGCTCAATTTTAAAAGAGATTTTCGATGCATCTTTGATTTTTCAAATCCAAAAAGCTGCAAACAGCAGCTTAAAAAATCACTTTTTATTGTTCTTAGATTACTCTTAGTCTATTTTTACTAAACAGTGAAAATAACAACCAAAGCATCAGTTCTAGAAAACGTCATATAATAGAATGCAAGTAAATTCTTTTCGTTCTTGGCGCTGCCGGCTACGTCTGCCTCGAATGTACAGTCCAAAACAAGCCTTGATAATATCAACACCGACACACCAGCCAGTCCAACATGAGGAGATATTTGCTGAATTTGATAAGAAATGTATCAGATTCCAAACGCTGACTCCTCCTTTAAATTTCAGGTATCATAATATATGAGCCATGAACATTAAAATGATTATGATCTATTAATATTTTAAAGAATAGATATACACTTGAGGGGAATGACCTTTTAGGAATCTGGAATGGCCTGAAATAAATAGCGTCTATAGAACAAACAAACACAACTGGAATTCGGAGCAACGCACCAGTCACAGGTAGCTCACGTGAGGTGCAGGTTCAGGACTAACTCATTCCTCTTATGTCTCACCGGGTTCTTAGCAAACTCTATATTCTAGGGGAGGACTTGATAGCTGGGAAAGTTTATGATTTCACCTTTCCATCTGAAATGCAGCATATTTGATGTGTGAGCTTTGCCTGTAAAGATGCCATGGTTACTGCGCTTATCAGGTCTCAGCAGGTTGCTTAGAAGCAGCTGCATTCGCCAGATCAATTTAAAGGACCAACCAACCCCTGTGCTACAAATAGAAATGAGAAAATTGCCACCTGAGAAAAACTATATACGCAATACCCACTGTACACAACATAATATGTAACTTAATGCATGACTGCCTGCTGCCACTTTGCTGATAGAGATACAGCAGGATGCATCACTAAGCAGGTCATGCTTTTGTGTGACGGTTAAGCTAATTCAATTTCATTTGAGCTTTTTATGTTATTAAAAATCTGCTTTCCCAAACTCACATGACTATCACATTGTTACTGAAAGACAGATTTCTCAACCGTGGCTTTTCTGTTGTCGTGTTTATATTGTTTTTAACTTATGGTTTGGGTATTTAATTTTCTGAGCTCAGAAACAAAACAGGACTCTGAATGACAGGCAGGTGGAAGCCAACTTCATAGTTTATCATTTCTAGTAAGTCTGCAGCGGCAAACCATTCATGCAGCGGGCAGGCCGACAGGAACCGGAGACATGCAGGGTCAAAATCTGGAACGCTGAGATGCAAAGACGGAGTCGTGCATTTTGACAACCTGTCAGAGAACAAAGGCAATGGGAGGGAATACGTATAGAAGGAGAGGTAATTGGGAAATGGACAGGTGTGCAGGTGGGTGGAGAGATAAGGTGACGGTGTGAGCGTGAAAACTGGAGTAACTGCAGTGCATGGGGGAGTGTCGGCATCTGGAAGGACAGAAAAACATCTGTGATCATTTTGTGATCTTGGTCATCTTGGATTTTAGTGCAAAGCTTGAATTGAACCCACAAAAGGTGACAGTACCCAAATTCAGCAGTTGCAAACAAATGCTCATTTCATTTTGCAGCTCATGTGCAACCGTCAGAAAACGAGGCAGTAGGCATCTGTGAAAAGAAACGATAAGCTCAGATGTGTCGGATCTGACAATGTGGGAACGGTTCTCAGCTGCAACCGGTTCTCCATTCCCATTCCTCCAGGAGGTCACGTTGAGCAATGTTTCTGTTTTCTGCAGTTTTTTATTCTGAGCGGGGCAACATGAGCCACAGCTGCAGGATAAATATGCATTTCAATGTAGTTCCTTTTAGAGAAAACACGATTTGATGCAAAAAGCAATCCTTTTTATTTCATATAAACGCTTCTCATTTGAACTGCAGCACGCTGCCTCTGTGTGATTTGTGTGTTTTTGATCATATTTTCTGTGAAGGAAAGTCGGTGAGAGAAATTGCAAGTGGCCTGTTTCTGTTGCTCGCTAACTGGAGAATAATGATGCAATGCAGTTGTCCTGAATGCAGTGTGGTGCAAAGTAACACGAATCCCACAGAGTCGGTGCAGAAATAATATTCGTGATGATGCTGAGGTGAAATTCCTCTTATCAGACATCCCAGTCATATTAATGACATCTAGAGAGGCTTACAGAAGGGAATGTCACTTCAAGTGATGGTAAGGTCATTACCCTGCCTGGCATCATCCCATAGAGCCAATTATTCCTCGGTTTGACAGATAACTGAGATTATAAAACACTCTCATTCTGCCTGGTAGGTTGCTTCTATTTCCAGCGTCAACACCCTAAAGGTATTAATTCTAAAGGCAATTGCCTTTCCACCAGAGGGAATAAACAGAGTGGAAATTTGATCCAGAAACTAAATTATTACACCTGCATTACCCACTTGAGGGCTGGAGAACGAAGCAATGGGCTTTATGGAAAAAAAAATACTTCAGCAGGAGAACATGCATGCAGGTAATATACAAACAGCAGCTCGGAAAATATGCAAAGTCAAGGAAAAAAAAAGACAAGCTTTACTTGATGAGTGCATGACATGACAGAGCAACATTGCAGAGGCACAGAGTAATGCCGTTTTAATCTCTGAGGATGAGTAACCGCAGCCTGCGCGGTTGAGTTGCCTCGTCACCGCAGGATTGACCCGAGGAACCTTCATTAGCCTCGCATAAGGCCCCGTGAGGCCAGGTTACACCTCAAACCAGATGACAACATTAATCTGACCACAGCAGCCCCCTTCCCTCCATCTGGAGAGAGCAACAGGAGACAGCAGCCAGGAGGCCTCTCACTCCGCAATGAATAGTAATCTTTCATTTCTTATCGGACGTATCCGACCGCCCAACACATGCCCATCGTGTCGCAGTGTAACAGTAAAGGATCACTGGTGCATCGTGGCAGAAAGTCCAATCCAACCATATGACACCTTGTATAAAATATCACATAGCTCTGCCGTCGTGGCTGAAACAGAACTAGAATCTTCTAGTGTCTCAGTGGAAACTCATCTGCTTCATCCGTGCAGCCCATTTCCTTCCTGCAAGTCTTCCTTTTTCTTTACAGACCAGCAGTTTTCACGCCTTTTACCCTCAAAAATCAATCTTCCTCTTTGGATAAAAGCTAAACATTTTTAAAAATGCTGATTTTACAGTTGTCTTGCTTTAAAAAGAAGAAAAAAAACGCCTCTGTCTGTGCAAACCTCTTGCAATTACAGTTTATGACGCCTCTTTCACTTTGGAAGGAAATGAGAGTAACAGTGATGAATTGCAGAAATCATCCAGAAATTCGTTTCAGCAGGTTAACACAGCTTTTCCCGAGCGATGAACACCGGCGCTAATAGAAACTGTCTGAGACCTCACGACAAATTGGCAAATCAAACGAGGCTGCGGATCTTAGTTATAGATCTTAACATAGTGTGTGTGTTTGAGCTGGCTGGTGAAGTTCAAATACTGTTTCCTTTCCTGAGCAAAGGTCTCATTTAAAGAGGGAATGTACCTCATTAGCGAGTGCCTTTTTCCCAGGGTGCACTTGGTATAAATCATCCTGACCCTGACCCGCGCCCGGGGTGCGTATGACAAACTCTGAGATGCATCATTTATAGCCTACGATCAAGCAGGCCCACCTACGGCCGGTTGCAAATGCAGCACATCCCATTTTGTCACTTTGCGGAATGATCGTGAGTGAGACGAGGTACCGGAAGGACTAAAGAGCAAGTTACGATTTAAGTGGGCAGATTGAGGTGGGTTGAGTCTCATCTCCACGGTGGTCACATCATTAGTCACAAGAAGACGGAGCATTGGACGGAGCACGTCAGCGGAAAAAACAACAACTAGCAGCTTAACCACTTGTTCAATCATCAGCCCGAGCTCCATCGTGATTCAGTGAATGTCGTTGAATCATTGTTTAATTGTGCCGTCACTCGGTGAGCAACCTCTGACTGTGCTCAAAGGCGGATTTATCTAACCAACCAAGCAGGACATACAAAAAGCCTGTCATCTATACATCTCGGTGACCAGTGGGATTTAATGAGATGAGCTGCCAACTGTCACCGGGGTAAGATGTGGTCACTGCGAACCCGACGAAGGCTCGGCTAATGACTTCCAGTGATTCTCTGACTACACGGGTTCTCTGCAGCGCTGCTGGGAGAAACAATTCTTAACGATCTGAGTATATGTTTAATTTCCTGGAGGAAACTGCGTCTTTTTATTGTTCTGCAAATAAAACGAAGGGCCATGTGCTACTTGAGGAAAATAAAAGGTAACAAGGGGAAAATACAGAGCTATAAAAGAAACATCAGCTCACACCATCAACGGCTACAGAGCCATTGAGGCTCTCCCCTGGATGACGATGATCATCAAACATTTAATTTTACGGCTACGATGTATTTTCACAGCTTGTTGTGACGTCGATCTCGGTGTTTGACAGGAGAAGCAGGATATGAATGTCGCACTGATTTGTCTTCTGCAACCTCTGATCCATCCAAGTGCTTCTCTGAACAAGCAGCAGATCTGCAGCCACAAAGTGAACATGCATTCATGTTTTCTGATTCATGTTATTTCCATTTCCTTTTTGACCTCTGATGATATAGCTGAAGGAAATGAGCAATTTCAGTGACGACTGTGAGAAAAAAAAAAGGTTGAATGTAACCATCTATTTATCAGGCTGATGTGTAAAAGAAAACACAAAGCCCAGTGGCGAACACTTTCCTGTCATGTCACGCTCGTTCTCCTGCTGGGTCTCCAGCTGAGTCACCTGTCGATGTGACTCATGCATGTGCCAAAGTAAACAGCAGTGCTTGCTTGACCTCGAACACCCAACCAAGTGTTTGTGTGTCTCAACCCCACCAGACATCCAACCATGACGCTGTCACATCATAAGACATCATTATCGTCTGGCAATGATTTGTAATGCAGCCTGATCTCTTTCTGTTTGTCTGAGCATCTGTAAGTGTGCTGTTGTTCTCTTTCTCCCATTCACAAGGTCTGTGTGTCATTTTAATCCCGTGTGACAACGCAATAAAGGCCACCATGCCTCGCACTACACTTCAGACTCATATCGTCGTGCACAATGACGACGACGGACAAAACATTATGAACGCCTTCTGGCGGAGGCCGTCGGGGGATGTGTGCCGTTATCTCCGTACTTAAACAATTATCACGTCTCACAGCTCCGCGTGACAGCCGGCTTCAAGCGTCTCCGACTTCCAGCCGACCTGTTGGAAAAACTACCAACACATTTTCATCCAGCGTGTTGTTATCATACAATGAAATGCATTTTCCTTTCAGTCCTTTTCGGCCGAGTTAGTGACAGTCAAGGAGCTTTGTTTTCTTTTCTCTTTGCATCAGGAGCGACCAAAAAAAATAATTGAAGTCATGTTGAGAGTGTATGATGATGTTCAAACACAATGTTCAACATTGTCGTCTTCTGTCCATGCTCAGTAAAGATTCCCTTGGATGATTAGCATTATAGGACAGTTAGATAACGTGTGCGCTGTGGATGGCAAAATCGCTAATGCAGTGTGCTGTACCGAACATCAAAGCGAGCCTTTCAGTAAGCAAAATGCTGATTGGTGCGTGAACATAATGATAACGGTATTTTTGAGCCACATTTTCTTTTCAAGTGAGGGGGAAAGCGCAGAGCGCAATGGGCATCAGCTAAAATGTGCACGGCTACGATCTAATTATATTATTTTCATAAGTGCAGAGCAGAAACAACCCGGCAGACTGTAAAAAAAAGCCATTTAAAAATTAGTGAGGGCAGAAGCACATGCATTACATAAGCATAAACGTCTCCGTTGATGTGAAGCTGACGGGGAAGCAAACTTATATCTGCTCTCTTTGCAGTGGAATTTATGTCTGAGTGTTAAACATCAGTGTCACCTTCCTCAAAATCACGTCTCCAATAGCCGGCACGCAAAGCTAATCAACGCTCGTCATCCTCCACTACTGTAACTGTCATTGCCAATATGAAGTTTAACATGCAGCGTATGTTGTGTGCAGGAACGTCAAAGTCTTTGCATGACTTTACTGTGTGGCGAGCAGGAGCCAATTAATTTGACCTACTTTCATACTGGAGAATTCTTTAGGTAGCACGGGCTGCTACTGCGTCATATCAGTGTCTTTACTCTCTGCAGGGGTCTTCTGTGTGTCGTGTCGCACGGACTGGACTGTGGTCAATTAGTCCGCCTCATCAAACACCCTCACCAAGGTGTGTGTCAGCCTAACAAATGCAACCGTGCACGGCACTGGGGGCAGTTCACTTCTTTGAGCCAAGAAAGATAAATTCAGCTCAATAAAGTGACACAGAAGACGTACGGCGGCAGGTTTCTTTTTCCCCGGCAGTGGATTGTACTGCTGACAGAGAAGAGTAATGGCCGACATGTTTCATTTAAATGTTTTTTAGCCTTTTAGTCTGCAGGGGAGAGCAGATTCAAGTATGAATTTCGAAACAATGCACACAATTCTGATACTTTAAAGAGAAACATGCTCGGTAACTGTGGGAGGGAAATTTGAACAGTGCAAAGGTGGTAAAAAAAATATTTTTATCTTCTTATAGAAAAGATTGGAAAGATCATAGGAAAGATGGCAGGTGTTGCTTCTCAACGGTGATGCAGAACGTCGAGAACATCCGTGAAAATCAGCCACAAATGGCCCGACCCACATCCACAGACGTCATGGAGTCACTGCGGGAGAGCAAAGCAAAACACCTGCAGCTTCGAGCGCTAAAAGGAAGCCTCACAATGTTCCTCCACAGCCCACACTCCTATTCATTTTATCCTAAAAATGTATATTAGGTGCATGGTATTGTTTATACGTATCGTATCGGTGTCAATGGGTGAGATGCAAACCTCTAATCCTCTGGGATGAATAAGATATAAACTCCAAATCAGTTGGATTTTCTCCTTTAGCCTTTGACTTATTGATATCTTGTTTATCTCTGGTTGACTGAGCCTTTTCTTTACAATTCTCTGGAAACCACTGAACCACCCACAAGGAAGCACGCTACTAATGCATGCAACTCCCATCACACTGTTTGTTCCAACGCTGGACCACGACTGTGTAATTTCTTGTTTACTTAATCATGTGATACATAATCAGAATTTCCCTGAGCTCCATGAGTTACTCTGACAAAAGGGGATTCAGCTGGCTTCCAGACACGAGCTTCCACCGGAGCCAAGCAGCTCCCGTTTCATTACAAACCAGCCGTCGCCGAGCACAATCAGCTGAGGACATTACACTATTTTAATAGCCGGGCCAAAGGCAATGGCATTCTTACAAAGAGGGGGTGAGGTTGGCATGCTCAGCCAACTCTGCATTCAGACTGCGGGGAGTCACCTTGTCACTGCGGGCCGATGGGAGCTATCTGATTGGCAGCGGTCATATGACAGCGGATCCACTGCAACTGGAATGTGATTCATGGCTGTCAATGGTTATAAAACATCTCAAAAATGTCAACCGTTTTTGTCTCACACCATCAAAAGGATCCCGAAGGCAACCAAGTATTAAGAGATTTATTTTTTGCATTTAGTGGCCAATTAGCTACGGGTCTTCTCCTGCAAAGCCAATGTGCTGCTCCGTTTCATCAATACCATTTATAACTGCGGTTCCTTGATCTAAAGTTTCTGTCAGGAAGGATTGGTTTTGACAGGCTTAGCGGCTGCCACAAATGTGAAAAGAAATCCATCATGCAAACTGAGAAATCCTTTCCATCATCAGGACAGGAAGCGGCTGCAGTTGATGGCCACTGAGCTCCGAACTGCCTCCGTTCACTTGTTCCGTTCCATTTAGGAGGATACAGCTTCCCCCGACATGTTTATACCCATAAACACAACACACACTCCAAGCCAGGTGACCTATGCATTGTTAAAGGACAACACGCTTTCTAAATAATCTCAGCATGCAGGTTTGAAGACAGATGTGATGGAGACTTTTGCCATCTCTGATCTTTCTCCGCAATATAACTTGAGCTTGATCGGAAAAAAAAAGACAGAAGAAATAGTAATTTTCTGTGATTCCTACAGTGGAGGAGAGCCAACAACTGCATGAGCAGCATGACAGAAAGCAGACGGGCCAAGTTAGAAGAGCCTTCAGGGCTCCTTTGATTAGAGCCTGAATGGGACAGCGTATGAGCTGATAAGAACCAGGAAAACACTCATTTTTAACACATCTTTCATTTTTTTTTTGCATTTGTTTGGGGATTATGAGATGAAAATATTAATTTGCATGAATTTGCTATGTTTTGCTGGCAAAGTAAAAACTTGCAAAGTAAAAACTGTTAATTGACAGAGAAATATTACTGTTTAAATCAAATTAAAATCAAGTTAAGGCCATGCACAGCTATGATTAGTCATATCAATCATGTTCAAATCATTTTTGATATTCTATCACTTCTGTGAAATCTATGCTTTTATTGCTTACAACATGCACGCATGCCGTACAAGTCAAATATCCATATTGCATGTAAGAGTGGACCTGTGACCATCATTATAAGTAAGTCTCCTTGCATGTGACAGCGGGGACTTCTTAGCCGGGATTTCTAAGTGACATCGTGCTCTTGCAGGTAAACTCCTGCTTTTATGTTATTTTTAATCTCACAGGGGACAATAACCGGCAAAAGAAAGCAAAAAGCAGCAACATTTGACTTCCTTGAAATTCATTTCAGAGCATTCAGCCATGCAGCAACATTAAACCCTCTTAGTACTCTGCTGTGCTTAAGGGGACCTCTGGTAAAAACCCAAGCAGCAACCCACAGTGGAATTACAGCAATAGAAGCAACATATTTATGAATTGCCAGTGCTTGTTCCTGTATTTGAAATCTCTTATTTTGTGCTGGAGACTGAAAGGAAGCTTCAGCTTCTTCAAAACACACCTTTGACATTCAAGCAGGCAAATAGCCCCTCGTAAGTCAACACAGGTCTTCTGAGGATGAATCTGACTAATGCATCTGCTCTGACCGAGGAGTCAAATCAAAGTAGATGCGATGATAATGCATCTTGTGTTGAGGGTCACACAGGTGCATGAATTCCTTGTCTTAAATGCTAAGTCTAAAAGCTTCTCGCAGCAGCTTGTCCTGCACGGATAAGCGGGTCACAATGCAATTGTTCGGTTTCTTTCAAAGTAGTAATTCAGACTTATAAACGTCTTGCAAACAAACTGCCACTGGACTTCGCTTTGCAACACTCAGGCTACAATAATTGGCTTACCTTGAAAGATCCATAATACCATCAGTATGGCTCGAAGTCTTGTTTTTATCTCCATGGCGCAACATCCACCAGCAGACAGGAGCTTCTTCAAAGTTGACACCTGCACACCCCGCTGCACCCCCAAAGCTCCTGCTCGCTTCTTCAGGTAGCAACTAACTGTCCTCTCTCCAGAAACCAGAAGGACAACGTCTGCACATTAGATCTTTCCTTCTTCTTCCCATCGCGCCCGCAAACAGCGGCTGGCATCGCAGAGCGCGCCGGCGGCTCCGCTCGCCTTCACACTCCGAAACCAGAGGGAGATCAAACACGTGCAAGTTTTCTTTATCTTTTACTTTCTGTGGTCGATCCAGTCTGGTTTACTTCTCACGCTCGTTTGTTCTTGAGTCTGTTTGCACTGCTCGCAAACACGTCAACCAAAACAGTGAAACACAGGAGCTGGTTCACCTGCCCGGGCTGCTCTCTTGCGCCCCCTGGCGGCAGCGCACGCGAAACCCTCAGTTGCAGCTCAGCGAGCATATTTCCATCATTTATTAGACGGTTAATAATCTATCAATCTCACTCCAGTGACTAATGTGAGTTATATAAGTCATAACTGAAGTTAAAATAACACCTAAGCATAATATAGTTAACTTAAAGTAGCTGTATGTAATGTTTTATGTTCTATTTGTAGCCTATTAAATTCAATCCCCTCACCTCTGTGTATTGTCCCCTTGTGTAATGTGTTCTGCAGCAGACTATTATTCAATATTTCATAATTCAATAGGGAAACACAAAGGTTGACAATGAAGGAGTTCTTAAAACTTCTACAAAAGAATTGAGAAACACAATAATAATAACAATTTGTTGTCACAATTAAAATAAGGGTTGGTTGTGGAAAGTCGCAGTAAATTTGGTAGGAGTTAGGTCCCTTTTAATAACCTGCCTAACGAGACATCGTCGTACAAATGTCCACAGCTTCCTGCCACAGATCCACACTCAGAGGTTCAGCTGGCGAACAGTCAATGAAGACAATGGCTTGGGGCCCCCAGGACATCAGAGGCCCCGAGGGCAGACAAACTCTTTGATGTGCAGCAGGTACATGGTCACAGCTTTTTTTGCAGGTTCAGTTTTCTGGAGGATGAGCTGTATTAAGCTGAAGTATTGCTGCTGTCTTAGTATGCCTTGTACCTGAAATATGAGCAAATATAAAGTAAATGTTGGATGTGGTTGGCAAAGTCACAATAGCTCCTATTACTATTGGGATCAGGAGACAAAACATACAATTAGTCCTCCCTGCTTTCCACTGAGGTAGGTGGCCTTGCAACACTTCACACAAAGGACTGACTCACTGGACTGACCATTTCGTTGTCTCTGTACAATGACAATAAAGTTGAATCTCATCTCATCTCTCATCTCACTGAGCAGAAGAACAACACAAAATAAAACTGCAGCCATTAAACCAAAACAATTAGCTGAAGGATGCTAAAACTCTTTTAACAGCAATCATCCAAATTGGGTGAAACCTCTGTGTGTGTTCGCCATCACAAGCAACTGTTCTACATTCCACACATTGATTCAGTGTTGATATGAAAACATTGATCGCAGCAGATTTCACTAACTCTTCGACTCTACATTTCCACTGTGCCTGCTCGCAGGCCTCAGGGTTATAATTTATCCCCCAGACAGGATTTTATTGCAAATGGTTTGTTTAAAGTTGAGTCGGCTACGCCGTCGCTGATCCAGAAAACACGATTGATTTAAAGCCACACTTTTATCATCAACTCAATTTACATGCATTATTTGATGTGTTACAAAGTGTAACTCGTTGCACATTCGGGTGTCACGCTGTGCAGCCAGGAGAACGAGCTGCTGAGGGATTTTATACGTTGTCGTGTACGTCTGAGGTCCCGACTCAGCTCACAATAAAATGTGTCGTCAGGTGAAATATTGATGCAGGAGGGGCAACGTGTTGTATTTTTAATGGAATATAATGGATTTATTACATGATATTAAGATTCTGTTTATCTGTGAGCGTCATCCCGACCCCGGCATGCACCGTGGCTCACAGTTATACACACATGATGCTGCCATTCACACACAAAGACAGACACACAAGGCATGTGTGTGATTGTTATTTTATCTGCCTGCTGCAAAGAGTTACTCTCCGGACTGGCAGTTCATCCTGACTTATTTATACCTCATACAGTGGAGGCTGCTGTCCCCCCTGCTGTCTTTGTTTGTTGACAGATTTTAAGATTATACATAAAGTGTATGAGTGCTGTCTTATGTTACTTTTCATGAATTATAATGCACCTGACCCGGCAAATACCAGAAATAACACTTAAGGGTTATTTTGTTTGGGTTCAAATGTGCATCTGACATTATATCTATATTTCTGTGTGACACAATTATAACCCTGAACATGTACATGTCAGTGTGACACTGCGTGTGAATAATTGATGGCTTGTACCAAGTGTGAAAGAGGCGACGATATGAAGCTTGCACAGCCGGCATGTTCTGGCCTTTTCACCCTGTTCCCCTTCAAAAAATACATTCTCACGGGGTCCCGTAGGTTTTTCAGACATCAAAAATGTTAGATTACTTCGCTCTTTGTGCTTCCATGCGGTGCACACATGATAAATGAGTGCACAAAGCAGACTGGAAAAGGCAATCTGAAGTGTTTCTGAGGTACATTTCTCCAGTATCTTTCTGACTTGTGTCCGTTTCAGCATGCATCTCTATATTTCCCCCTGTCGTCCTGAATACGTTCATTGTCATACTCTGTGCTGTTATCTCGCTGCCAGATGGTGAAAGGTGAGCTGGACCTTGACCGTCCAAGCTCCTGATAGCACGACAGGCCTTCTTTGTAGAGACAACTTCTTCTTTGTTGCACTTTGTTTGGCTGGTAAAGTGGATGAAAGCAACAAAATGATGGAGAATAAACAGCTCAGGAGTTGTTGATTCTTTTGTGCCATCTAGTGGTCCACACCTAAAGCACTGGAGTCGTCTGTGCATTTATTCATCACCTGTAACTGCATGTTTCTGGGTTGCTGGGTTCTGGCAGCGGGCCGGCTGCAGGGATGGAACAGTGGACAGGTCAGCAGTCCCTCACAGGACTAATACACACTGACAGACAGTCAGTCACACTCCAGTTTGTTCCTGTGGGCCAGTTTGAGTCTGCGCTTCTGACCTGCATGTCTTTGGACAGAGAGAGGAAACACCCAGAGGAAATTTGCACGGAGAGGACAAGCAGCTTTATTATGAGGCTGCGGGAGGGAATCAAACTTTGGTTCTTATTGTGAATTGACAGATTTACAACGGAGGCGCCGTTTCTCCCCGGGGGGACCGGTTTGGGTCTTACTTACAAAACAAGATGTGAATGTCAAGTGTGTGTACATTTTTAACCTAATGTAAACCCATTTAAATGAAGTTGGAATAAACAAAAACGGCATAAACTAGGTGTAAAAAATGTGTAATAGTCTAATAAATTCTAACTATTTTACACACTGACAAGATTGGATCCACAAGGAAGGGCTGCTTTTATTGCATGTGTGTGTGTGTGTTTGTGCATGTGTGTGTACGAGGTAATGCAGACCGTGCAAGACGCAGTCATGAAACTTTACAGATGTGAAGCTGATGAAAATAAAGGCTGAGTATGTTGACGGGTTATTAATGACTCCTACTCATGTGACAATAATGTAGTGATGACTTCTGGGTACTGACGGGTCAGAACATCAACATGTCGACAGGCATCACGGCTGATGAGATCCGATCGCAGGACGCCTTTGCTATTTTCCTCATTGTCAACAGTTGATCAGTACTTCTTCACATCTCTTCCTTCTCTGAAGTATTCAGGCCAAAAAACTATTTGTTATTAATATTGAACAACAGGTTGTACATGTACAGCTCTATTATTAAAGTGTGCCTCAACAGAAGAGGTTTCGGAGGCTGTCCAAAATCAAATCTATATTTTAGTGTCACTTATAACACATTTATTTCATTTCCCTGTCTGTATTGTTCTCTTACGTTATCTTGACATTTCTGGGAAACACTTTTGTTTTTGTTTTTTTTCCGTCAGACGAACCTTTTCCACGCAGCCGCTTGCTTTGGAAAAGCACAGCTAAATGTCATAATAACAGTGGTGCAAACAAAGGATGTAAAGCATGTCGTCAAGACGAGGAACATAAAAGTCCTGCCACTCCAAATCTCAGCATGTCAGCTCATGTAAGAGACACTTTGAAGTTGCAGAGTTATGAGCTGTTAGAGGACATTTGAAAGCGAATGATTAACATCTAAATGCCAAGAACATAAAAATCCTGACTCCTCAATGAAGTAAAACAAAATTAAATCTCGCCTGCTTATCTTTTTGTTGCTTTGTGCTTTGGATTTGTTATACATGTAACATCTGTGTTTACAGGTCACAGGAGAGAAGAACTGTCACTGTGAACGGGAGTTATTAGTTCGGTCTGGACATCCACGAAAATGGAAGAGTCACACTGACATGCTCATATTGTGCAGCAGAGCACTGTGACTGTCGGGCCAGTGAATCTCAGAGGCTGCTGTGTGTGTGTGTGTGTGTGTGTGTGTGTGTGTGTGTGTGTGTGTGTGTGTGTGTGTGTGTGTGTGTGTGTGTGTGACGCTGGATGTCTGCCACATGTTTGCTGATATGAGCCCTCTGTCTAATAGGCCTCCTGTCATGAATGACTCTTCACCATCATTACAGAGGAGATTAGATTTGGATGAGCGTTAGGATTATGACCTTGTCTGGGCCCGCGACATGCATCGTTCTCCTCCTTTGAGGAAGAGTAATTAATGCTTGTGCACGCAAAACAACACGTGTTGTTGCTTTGTTACAACGTCAGAAATATGAATCTATTCCTACAAGCCCGTTGTGTTGTGACTAAGCGAGATTGAAACCGTCACGTTTCCCTCCAATGACTGAAAACAGAAGTAGCTCTGATCCTGGTACTTGCCACTTTGTTTCTCACTAACGTTGCTTTTGTCTTTTGTACTTTCCATGATAGAGGAAATGACAACGGCTTTGCGGCTCAGCATGACAGAGAGCTCAAAATGAAACAACAGTTTTTCAGAACATTTTTTCCTTTTCATACATAAAAGATCATAAAATGGAGCTCACGTCTCTGCAGGAACACCGTGTGTTCTTCTGTAGTCAGATGAACCGGGTTCGGTTGTACAGACAACAAAAAGGAACAAGAGATTGACAATATGAGTAATACCCGGAAAAAAAGGTCATTTTTAATGACGGCAGACTGACGAGTGTGCTCTGACCTGACCTCTCAGGATGGATGTCGTTCAAAGGAGAGCAAGGTGACAACAAACCGGCAGGGATCATGAAACATTAAACACGTGGACATGAACATTTGATGTCAATGCTTCCTGGATCACATGATACACTGCTGCAACACGTGTTGCATGATCATGCACGATCCCTCAGGAACCTGCCAGACTGTGTTAAAGCATCCAGATAGTGAAAACACACAAGTTTATCTAAAATGATTATTTTTGTCTTCAAACCGACTGATATCGCGATGGAGAAAATTGTGCTGCCAAAGTAGAATACAACGAGTTCTCCCAGTTCTAAAGTGCTGTCAAATTGTTTGGTATTGGTTTAATATTGATTAATAAGTGGATTGTTTTCTTCATAAACTGCTTCATATAAAATGTAGGTAATGTAGAGTCACTGGAATCAGGAGGCTTCAAGCTATAAGCAGGACCAGGTCGATTGTCACTACCCAGATATTCATTTTCCAAATGTAAGTCAACGGAGATTAACTGACATGAATGAGAAAACTGACTAATTGTTAAAGTAATTTGTCTAAAATCTCTTTTCTCAAAAGTGTCTGTTTGCTTTCAGGGGTATTTGATTAGTGCTTGAATACAACAAATAATTTTAATATGTGTGTTTGGGCTTTCTTGTGAACAATCTATCTTTCACTTCATGTACCAAATCCATCAATCGATCAATAGAACATTGTTGCAGCCCCAATGTTTTCTGTATATCTGTGCTAAATGAAGGCGCTCAGTTGTGTATTTATCTGGATGAAAATGATCTGAGCATGGTGCAGAACAGACAAGCTAAAGACCTATTTAAAGAAACATGTATCAGTGCTGACACTTCAGTGCAGCACAGATAGTCTCAGGGAAGATGTGCAGTTATGACGTTGAGCCAGCAGAGGGCCCTCTTGAGCTTCTACAGGAATCAACCAATAATCTGACCCATGCTGAAATAATCCTTCACTCACTCCACCTGGCTCATTGTCAACTGTCTGTTTTGCATGTGTTGTTGAATAAGTCTCTACCTGCTATGGTGAGGGCTGCATTCACTGCTGCACACATACAACATCATGAGTAAACACCAAACAGCATGAAGACAGAATGTCTCTGCACTGACAGAGCTGCAGCAGATAAACTGTGTTTCAACTCTGTAAGCTGCCGAAGACGCCTCTGATATTTTCATCTCCGACACACTGAGCAGAGGCAGGACTTGAGGCCTGTGATGTAATGCTGCACAAAAGATAAATGGGCTCTCAAGCATAAGAGGCAATTACATGAGAGGCCTGTTTGTACCAAGCAATCAGTTGCTGAAGATGAGCGAATGAAGAAGTCACTTCTTTTTTTTTCCTCCACACTTCATTTTTTGCAAACGCCCGATTCCGAGGACGATGTCGCTAAGTGAACCTCACCTCACCCAATCTCAGATGTTACGTAGCAAGTTGCAGTTTAATTGCTTTCCCTTAAAGATGCAATTTTCTCCAGACAATGCACAGAACTTGTTGGAGATTACAAAGCCACAGCAGCATTTTGATAGATCGCAGAGACTTGAAAGGAAATAACAAATTAAAATTTGTGAATTCAAATTGCAGGTTATGCACGAGGCGCGTTACGATTTGTTGTGTTTTACATCAAGTGCTCTTCTCACGACATCATAACAGACAAGGTCATTGTCTTGTTATCTCTTTGTTTTACTTCTATTCATACTTATCCTCCAACACTATCTTACACTGTTTACTTAGTGAGGCAACACACTGAGATGGTAAACCTGTAAGTACCAATTATTCATTATGATGAAATAATACAGAAAAAGGGAAAATGTTTATATTCCTGACTTAAAATTCAGACTACCAATGTTCTATAGTTATGACTTCTTACTAAGTTACTTTTCCTCGGCTTCATCTTTTTGTTTTTTCCAGGCGCAAATTGGCTTCCATACGCATCAACTGCAGAGTGCAATTAAAAAAAAAACAGACTTTATAAAGAGAGCAGGACTTAGGAAATGACATGCTTTCCTTGTTTTTTGGTGGTTGGCGGGGGC
>CAAKHC010013629.1:110816-135319 GCA_901007825.1 Macroramphosus scolopax | reverse complement strand
TACAATAAGTGTTCATCCTGGCATCTCATCTTTTATGTCAAGGAGACATAAAAGGTGAGTATGTAAACATATTTAATGAATACCTGACACACACACACACACACACACACACACACACACACACACACACACACACACACACACACACACACACACACACACACACACACACACACACACACACACACACAAGTTCATCTGGATTCCAAACACGTTTTGCCTGACGGCTGTGGGAACTGAGTGCATCCGCAGAAGAGATGACATATAAAGGAAAAATGTCACGCGTATACATTCATTTGTTGTGCTGAAGATCCCCCGGTGGATGAAGATGCATAATTTGTCAAACAGCACCTGAGCACTGATGATGGTCTCACACACTGGGGGCCATTAGGCAGTGAGACCATCAAACTCTCACTTCAGTTGAGTGTCATACTCTGAAAAGCCCCCCTATCCCCCCCCCACCCCTGAAAAATGCTATTAAAAACATTATAATAAATGCTTTTAAAATCTTATTTTTGATTACCTTTCAGAAAGGGATTATGTTTTTAACCATTGCCTTAATAGCAGCTTACATTTGCAAAGCTCTAATCCGAACCCCCAATAAAAGCAGGGCTCAGAAAACAATTCATGAGAGTGCAGATGTTTACTGTGGATGATCATATACGTCTGAATGGTGTGTATCGGTTTCACACTTCCGGCAAATCAAATTGCATACAGTTGAGGTGAACAATACACATTAAACTAAGTACTGCAGTAATATTGAATTATAGCCTGACTGATTCTGATTTGCTTAATTTGAATGTCAGACTTACAATAATCTGATCACAATTCCCATTCCGCCAGTGTTTTCATTAACACTAATGCGCCAATAATGTCAGTGGAGATGAAGACTGCATGCATGTAAACACAATAAACGGTTTGAAATATATTAATAAATCAGCCTTTTCAATTGATTTGTTCAGCCTCAATCATGCACATAATGCGTCCCGGTGAGTAACACTGGAATGGAAAAATATCACTTTCATTTGTGTGCAAAGACTCCACAGTGTTCTTTGTATTATTTGTCAAGTCTCCCAACAGTGGAAACAAACTGTAAACACATAATTCCCCTATTACTGATATGTCAATGTTGATACTGATATACACAAACTGATATACACAGACTATATATAAGAAGTGGATGTAGCCACCGTTACATCACCCACGCTTTTTTTTTAAAGACATCCACTCCCTGAAGCTGCTTCAAGGTCTGTATTAATCTCAATTTGACCATAAATTACAATATAAGATCACATATTGAAGCCCTGAAACTAGTGATTGAGACCATAAACTCATTAAGAAAACTTGATGTTGACGTTTCCAATCAAGTGAGAAGTAGATTCATTTTTAAGTATAAGACTTCTACACAATCAGACTTCTTTCGCAGCCAGTGGAGTCGCCCCCTACTGGCCATGGGGAGGAATGACACTTCTGCGATGGCCTTACTTTGTGAACCTGGATGTTACCCAGATGTAGACTAGCTTATCACCCAGCCAGCCAAGCCGTGGGGTTATCTTGGATGCCCAATTTGGGCAGGTCCAATCTTGTCCTGAATGTCCATGGAGGTCCCACATGGGTTAGCTCAGATAGGTTATTGATTTGTCCCTGATGGATTCCATACTGGGCCCATATGATTAATGATTTGGAGAATGTAGCCGACCTCGGACTCATCCAATACCCAACTTTGCTGTCTAAATAGGATATCGACTTCCAGCCTGTTTACAGTATATAGTCTTTGGTTTGCCAACCTGGCCTCCAACATTACTAACACCTAACACAAGTAAAGCCCATGGGCAGCAGCCGGAGAAAACCCACACTAACCTGTGGAGAACAGAACACTTCACAAAGACAGGACCCGAACCGTGGACCTTCTTGCTGTCAGGCAACAGTGCAAATTACTGAACCACCATGCCGCAATCTCAAGTTGTGTTTCTGTTGCCTTGATGAATGAATATAGGTTGAATATTCACTCTCAATCAACATCCGAATGAAATATCCTTGGATGTATACAGAGAACTGAATACAGCGTTGGAGGCTGGGCTGCACTTGTTCCTATGAAGTTTGCTCAGTGCGCCTGGGCAATAACAACTTTTAGTACATAATGATTTGCATAAAGGCTGTTAATAGTGTTCGCAATGGGAAGCTGAGGTACAAAATCTGTTTATTTCCAGGTGTCTCTTTCACAATGTAAGTCGGTGGAAAAAGCTATTTTTTGGGTCAGTGTGACCGATGCCTTTGTTGTATTTACAAGGTTTGGTCGCTCTTTCAAATTGGCTTCAAAGCCCAGCACTCTTCTTCAATCAAGGTCTTATTGTCCAGTCATGGAAGAGTCTGAGTGTAGTTACTACCATCGTCGGCCTTCTGCTTAGTGGTGGGAAGGTACTTCACAGTGGAGTGTTTTTTTCTAAAAATAGCTGCCTGCTACA
Organism: Macroramphosus scolopax; assembly: GCA_901007825.1. Classification (NCBI taxonomy): domain Eukaryota; kingdom Metazoa; phylum Chordata; class Actinopteri; order Syngnathiformes; family Centriscidae; genus Macroramphosus; species Macroramphosus scolopax. Next base: position 132,854 of record CAAKHC010013629.1, on the reverse strand, counting down.
GCGTTAAATCCCGCAAATATGTTTGATACCAATTATATATGCATTAAGCTGATATTAGGAGACATTTCGCCTCTTGCAACATCAGTCTATCTTTCCGCTACATCTCTTTCAATCATGTACTAAAATGTATCTATAAGTGGCAAACTGTTGCCCCTGTGACTTGTCTAGCAGCCGCTCTGCTGCATTATTATAAACTGGTGTCACCTCTCAGCATTCAAGGTACTTTCAAACACCCACACCATCTGCCTACATGCACTAATCTGGAGTGAGTATTTCTTCGCATTCCCATCCCTGTTGCACGACATGTGTATTTTCTCTTTAAAAAGAAGAGGATTCAAAATCCACAGGAGGGGAACTGAGACAAACGCTTTACCTGTAGATAATATTGGGTTGGTTTTTTTTGGAAGAATAAAAAAGAATTGTGAGAACAGTCCATAGCGCTTATAGAAAGATATGTCTTGTTTGTGTTGTGTGTCCGAGTCAATAACGTCTTCTCTGTTCATCTGGAGATGCATGCTGGGGGGGATATTTTCTCAAAACCTGTGTGTGATTGAGAGGAAAAACATCAACAGTCTCCTTCACAAATTGCATTTGACTGAACACAGCATCTCTCTCTCTCTCTCTCTCTCTCTCTCTCTCTCTCTCTCTCTCTCTCTCTCTCTCTCTCTCTCTCTCTCTCTCTCTGTCTATCTCTCTCAAACACACACACACACACACACATACAAAACAAATCTCAATTAATTCGCCGTTAGTGTCGCCCCCGGTACATCTCACGGAAATTTCAGTCGTCTTGAGCTGGATTCAGACTCAGCTGTTTGCGCTCGATGTGGAACTAATTGATGCTTAACAACTCTCAGCTGGTGATTTGTGTCCACTCTGTCCTCCTTCTCATTACTTAGTGACAAATAAGGCTGAAGGCTGACGAATGCCTCCTGCAGTCCCTCCTGATGGAATGACTGCGGATGATGAAACCACCGCAGAAGGTAGTTAGTCGTCTAATCTGCCACATGAGCAGGCAGGGGCTTGAGTCACGGTGCCGGGTGAGGATGATGTCCCACTTTCGGTACAGTCGGCGATGAGATCGCTCGGAGATTTGATGACGAGCGAGGAGAACATTCGCCAAGCGAAGGCTCAGAAAGCTCAGATTGATGCCAGCGAAAAGTCAACCCTGACTTTTTTCTGCAGGAATTTTGTTTGTCGTGGCACGTTATCACGCTCCCACAGAGCTTAACTTGGCAATGTCACCAAACTCCTTGAATGTTTTTAGGCTTCTGAGTATGCAAATGAATTAAAATTGAAAAGAAAAGGAGTAAATCTCTGCAGACAGAAACGAGCCCCACAGACAGGCTGCCAGCCTTCTGCTTCTGTGCTGTGTCTCACTTCAACATGCCTGTAAAGTCAGAGTCTGAGCAGCCTGCCGAACAGATGACAGTCCTGGTGTTTCCCAGCAAAGCTGTGAGCTCAGGCAGGTAAAGTTCCTGGACATGATTCACTCCGAGCACGCCGGTCGCTAAAAGGCACTAAGATCTGAAGCAAAACACGGCTTCCACTCAACAGCTTTGTTGTTTTCACACGTTATCGAGACAGCAGTGCACTACTGCCTCTGGGGATGATGCAGGGTTAATATTTGTAAATACTAATTAATGAGACCGACTGCTGTTATGTAATGCCACGGCTAGGAGCCAAGGCACGCCAAATATAGCCTGAATCAGCAGTGTTTTCAAGACGTGATCTTGATCACCCCCTCAGCTCTTAACCCGCCAGCTCTGGAAGTTAGATGAGGCAGAAATATAGGGGAACGCCATCAGCAACTGTTGGTGTGTGCCAGAGTTCGCAATTAAGACCAATGCAATAACTTGTCTATCAGAGCTGCGTGCACTGCAGCAATAATGGGCTTTTATTTGACTGTGGCTGCTAGCTCTCTGTGGATTATGTATTTGTACTGTGAATAAATGAATAAATCCTCACAGATCAGATGCAATCCACGCGAACGCCGCATCTAATCATCCTCACACACGATCACATCAGAGTGACGTCCGTCTGTAGCTCAACTTTTATCGATACCACTGAGGTATTCACGGATTGTAGGATCCTGGGTCCATGCTGGTCTTTAAAATACCAATTTTGCCAGGACTCATTGATGCTTAACATCCGATGCAGATAACCTTCTTTTTTTCTCTTTTTTTTTTTCTTTTTTTTTTATTCAGTTGGTGTTGTTATGGTTTTTCCTAAGGAAACAAAGACGTCTTTATTATAAAAAACAACCGAGCTGTTCAAAGCCTTCCAGCTCGTTGAATGAGCACAGATTTAATCATACAGCTTTTATGAAACAACCTTCAATATAACATCCGTTCTAATTTTACGACAATATAACTTGTTGGATCTTCTGCAAATCTGCTGCCGGGGATACTAATGCTGTCAACACATATAAACATAAAGATAAACATCGGCCATTGCCAGCGGGGAATGTCATCTTATTAGCTGTTAGGCTGATGGCAGTCAACACGGCGACTATCAGCCTGTACTGATGTTGGACCGATGAATTAGTGCATCCTTAAGTAAATATCCAAAAGTAAATATGAGAAGGAGACCCGTTAGATTAAATTTATTATGTCTCCTGCCTCTCAGCCTGAGTCATTAATTCGCACACAGGATATCCTTGAATTTGTACTACAGTGGCAACCTTGCATGAGGCCAGAAGCGCTCTCATTCACAAAGCCTAACGGAGGACAGCTCAAGGTCGACTGCAGTTCAAACTTCTGGCTTTATTTATGCCCTCGTTCTGAAAGTGTGGAAGGGTTTTTGAAGATGTACTTAAAAATCGATTTGCACAGAGGCAATTATTGACGCATTCGCTTCCCATCAATATAAAGATAGGAAATGACGTGAAATGAAAACAAGCATGAAGTAATACAAAGACAAATGCTGGAGTCAAGTAGACACGAAAAAACATGTTAAATATACATGTAGTTATTTACTGTATTCAATGAATGGGAGCAAGAACGTACGATGACGATGCTCTGTAACGGTGTGCAAAAGTCCCGTGTGAACCCACACACTTTTATTTTTAAACCTCTGAAAACTTTAAATAAGTTGAAAGTAAGTTCAATGGAAATTTCTTCCTCATTGACAATGCTGTTACTTGCAGCACGGCGTTGATCAAAGCTTTGAATTCTGTCAGTCGGAACAGCTTAGATGAACTCGGGCAGTAGCTTGTGAGCTGTGTTTTCCTGTTTATGTAATTTGATCATACATTAATACACGATTAGCCTACGTCCCCCTCCTACATGTGCATCCCTTATTTAACCGTGATTTCACACCACATTGCCTCTGATTCATATTTCTTCCACAAATGAAGTCACTCTGAATTCCCATATGTACTCGGATCCCTCTAAAAAACCTACAGTGAGCTCTAATGAGCCATACGTATGATCCGACTAAAGCATATCCTCACCAAGGTCCCCATTATAGTCTGTCATGTTTAGTTGTCCGAGTCACAAACTGTGTTCCTTTCTGCTGAAAGCTTCTTTCAACCGCTGCGCCACAATCTTCTTGTCATGAACCAACACATTATTGTGAAACTATTCCCTCTCACACAGACAATGTGTTGGTGTTGTGCTCAAGGTGGCGTAGACATTTCACTGATTGCAGACGTGTCACCGGAGTGGCTTGTTGCTTGTCACTTTGCCCACCTGAAGCTGTTTAGTTCTGTTCGTTTGACAAGACATTCTCCCTGTAATACACCAGGATGGTGACACATTGCCGCTATTGCGTGAAAGCTGTTCTAAGTATCCATTAAACCTCAATAACAATCACCCAGACTGAACAATCCATTAAAATCCTGTCCTTTAATACAATATATATACATATATATAACAAACTAAAATGATAATAATGATAGTATTAGTATATTAGCTCTGTAGATAATTTGGGGGCAGCAAGGGGGAGGGGTTAAAAGCAATGAAACAATCAAGAAGAAAGAAGAGGAAGAAGGAGAAGAATAAAATAGCTATGCATTTCCTTGAACACTTGTGGTAGAAAAACATGCATATTTTGTAGGAGAGGTGCATTTGTCATGGTGCTATTCACGCCATTCAGACCTATTGAAAGCAAACAGGATCTCACAGTATGTGCCGGCACATCGAGTACAAGGACATCTTGGTCTAACAAACAGCGTTAAGCAAACATTACAAGAAAGACGGTTAACAACAGTCGCTTTAAATGTTCCTGACATGAGGGATAGTTGTATTCCTGAGACGTGAAAGCTCTTCCTCCCTTTCTTCATTCCTTTTTTTGTGTGAATCGAGAAATACGGACGAGATACCGTTGAAATTGATTGAAAAAAAATCTGCGGAAGCTGCATTGAATACATTTTTCACCTGTAGATCCTTTTTTTTTCTTTTCCAGATTTTTCCTCCCACGGTCATAAATTGTAGCGAAACGCTAGTAAGGAAGCTGTAATAAAATAACTAATTATTATTCTTGATTGCACTTCCAGTCGGATGTGTTGGCTGGCCACCTCTTCCATGTTGTATGGAGGTCATGGTCAGTACCTGCAGACCGGCGGACCTAAGTGATGGCTTCCATTTTCCAAAGGGAGGTGGCCTTCAATTATAGGTGGATCTCACGCCCTGGCCTCCGGGGGGAAGCTCATGCCATGGTGCTGTAGAGGAGGCTCTGTCTCATTGTCTATCCTCAAACCAGTGGACCAGTGGACTTGTTCTTTACCTCTGCAAGTTTCATGGGGATTTGCCCGTCCAGTCTCCATTTGTTTTGTGGACTTGAAGAGGGCTTCGACTGCGTCCCTCGGGGGACTTGTGAAGGGTGCAGTGGGAGTGTGGGTTACCAGGGCTGCTGTTATGAGCCATTCAGCCCTTATATAACTGAAGTGAGAGTTGTGTATTTTTGGCAGGAAGTCAGACATATTCCCAATGGGTGTTGGGCTGCTCGAGGGTCGTCCCTGACAACGATTCTGTTTGTGGTATTCGTGGACAGGATCTGTATCGGCGGCTGAGGCTAGAGGAGAGAGTCTTGGTCGGGGACCTCAGGACGGCTGTTCTGCTGTTTGCATATGACGTGGTGCTGTCGGTTTCCTGAGAGTCCGTTCTGTAAGATGGAATGTGAGGCAGTTTGGGTCGATACAGATACAGGGCGCACTGTCTGCAGGAATTCAAGCATTACTTACATTGTGCAGAAAAAATGTGAGATGTCTACATATGAAGGAAAACTAAAAGACTCTCCCTGGTTGTGCAAAAAAAGTCACAGAGAGCAACATGCAGAGGAAACATGGATGTCCGAGCTCAAAACCCTGCTGGCCTGAGAAAAGAAGCTTTTCCGAATGCTGGATTTGTGGTTTGAAATATGCCCTTTGGGAAAATGTTTTCGGTGGTTCTGTTAGCAGTTTTTCAATAGATAAACTTGAATTAGTAAGGCTACCTTCACTTTGGCTCGAAGGCTACATGTTTTATCAGACAGTTTCCTGTACAAACTCAGGGTCTTGGAGTTTGAAAGACACAAGTGTTTACCAACTAGAGGGTCAAACAAAAGAAACGCATGATATTTAATTGCCAAGGTTTGAGTACCAATATGACTGAGAATCAGATGTTTTTTTTCTATTGCTTGGATTGTCCTTTAAATCTTGAAACACGTCCAGAACGCTAAGCCACTGAAGTACCCCTGTAAAGCTGCTTTCACTGCACAGAGGTACCGTGGTAAAGCGGACGTGCTGTATAACTCATCAAATGCTGCACAAGGTCTCATCATGTACATTAGCTACAAAGTGAAAGGTCAGCGGTCATTGAGGTCAAAGTTGAATTCATTTGAACTTTGTATTCAGCGCTTGGTGGCAATTCCAGCGGTGCGTCAAGCAAAGGGTAAAGGTTCCGTTTAGTCGGGCGCCAACACTCCCCACACAGACACAGCCAGCGCAAAGCGGTCTCATCGCTGATCATGAGTGGGCAGCTTAACAGGCCAACTCTCTCCCAGTATTTGTGTTTGTGATATAATCCAGTTATGGCAGAAGAGGAAGGGAGTTGAGAGTGATGTAACTGTGTTACATGAGATTTGAAACTTCCAGTGAAATCTTTTATACGCTGGGAAAACATGGTAAACAAAGCAACATCTCTGGGCTGTAAAAGCATGCGAGATCGTTTTCCTGTGGACAAACACAGGTGGACGACCCAACAGTGTCTAATCCGACACACAGATGTGAGTAAATTTAATCTAAAAGAATGTACTTTATGGAGGAAGGGATTAGTTTCCAGGCCCAACATGAACTGATTTGCCCTTGTTGTAAAACCAGGATGTTGGTATGTTGTGTTAAGACCCGCTGAAGCTCCTTTGGCACATTTGAATGGCTCCAATAATTCATCTACATCCTGCGTCAGTGTTCTGAGCTGTCCCGGTTTCCGACCCCAGGGTGTTAGCGCTCACATAGCTCTTTAGATGTTTACTTCAGGTTTATGCCACCGTGGTGACTCCTGGCCTGCGTGGATCAAATCATTTCATGAAAAGACATAAATCTGCTTACAGCTGAGAAGTGAGGATTTATCCTGATGCCTCAGATTTAAGAATAATGTGACTGCAGCATGCGCAGCAACATGTGTGTCATTAGGTTACTCCTGACTGCTCCTCCCCGGCGATAATGGAGGATTTTCATGCCGTCTAGATTATGTGCTGAAAATAAAACCTCAGACGGTGCAGATCAGTAGCACAGTGACCATTTCATTTCATTTTTTTTTTCCTTTTTTGAGTGGGAGGACCATCTGTTCTATAGAACCAAACAAAGCAGTAGTATTTTAATTATTCATTTTTTAACAGTAAAACACTGTTAGAGACATTCGGTCTTTCTCTAAAAGCTTACCGTAGGTGTTGAAGCATTTTTTTTTCTAACAGCCAAGTAAAGATAGTAATGAATCTCCAGAGAGATGGATATGGGAGTTGTCTATATCTCCATACCGCTCTCAGTCTCTCGACTTTGAGTGTTTTCCCCTGAAACACTTAGATCTTATTCTTCTTTCCACCGGCTATCTATCCATTTCCTCCGTGCAACAATCGTGACTGACACAGATTGGCCATTAACATATTATGGCGGCCGCATAGGTTGTTAGTGGTATCAGGTCTTATTTTGAGTAAACTTTCACAAACTTCCTCACACATCACACGCTGTGTCTCTGTCCAGCATCACCAAAGAAAGATATTCTTGCCTCCCGAATATCCTTGCTGCTAACTGTCCTATTAAACCGAGATCAGAAGTCTTCCTGAACTGTAGGTTGTGGGCTGAATAGTTTACCTGTCTCCATTTCACAGGGTCTCGAGCACGGTTTGAAGACAGCGCGCCTCGGATTGCGGAGGACCCCTCGGATCTGATTGTTTCCAAGGGGGAGCCGGCCACCCTGAACTGTAAGGCAGAGGGCCGACCCACTCCCACCATAGAGTGGTACAAGGATGGCGAACGAGTGGAGACGGACCGAGACGATCCCCGTTCTCACCGCATGCTCCTGCCCAGCGGTTCCCTCTTCTTCCTGCGCATCGTGCACGGGCGACGGAGCAAACCAGACGAGGGCGTTTACACCTGTGTGGCCCGCAACTACCTGGGAGAGGCCATTAGTCAAAATGCTTCACTGGAAGTTGCCAGTAAGTCACTGTGTTATTGATAGCTGTTTTAAAAGTGTGTGTATGCACGGTTTGCAGTGCAACTTGATGTGTGCGTGCATGTACAGGTACAGATGCTCTGCAGCTGTGTCCCAGATCTTCTTGCTGCCGACTGGCAGCTTCACAGTGGTGCGCTGGAGAGCTTGCTGCAAAATAATGACCTAAAAAAAATGGATTGTACAGAGTAATGTAACAAGATGGGGATGTAGGTGGAGATAAACTCAGTAACAAGTAATCACCTGTGGATTTGTCCCTGATTTTAACTCACTGTGGCAATAGATAAACGTTTCCTCATATTAGATCTTTAATTGCAGCTTGAGAGGAGTCAGGTCAGTAAATACGATGTCTAAAACAGGTTTTAGACATCGGCAATGATGTGAATGGTTCACATTAAATAGTGTTTGCAAGTGTTTTTCTACCTGTTACAACCGGTCAGTAACCGCGAGCCTCTAACTCAGCCTCATGTTGCTTCACATAAAGATTATTTCAGTCGCTTCCATGGACTCATGGAAAATTTCAAATATCTGAAAAATATATCACTGCATGCAGAATGCAGAAGAGGCCGCAGATTCCCTTTCACGTCTGTGTGAGAAGCGGCCGGCTGTCCATTAACTCCAATATTAATCCTTTCTCGGCATTAGCAGACACTCAGAGCCACTACTACAGCTGCCATGTGGGTGAAGTGCACAACCCTGACAAAAGTGTGTATTTTAACCATTATGATCACCCGTCTCCATCTGCAAAGTGGGACTTATCCACCACCACAACCTGCCTCCTAACGCAGGCTTCCTTGCTATATGCTGTTATATTGAGGTATTTAAAAGCCTGGTGTGTCTCACACAGACCCCAGAGGCCTCCTCCTCCTCATCACGACGCGTTGACCCTCCACCTGTGTTACACCGCTGCAGAAGACGGTGGAAGTCACAGGTGGAGGGTCAAAGCGTCATGATTTGACCAGCTCAGAGCTTATTTACTTAGGGGACGAGAATTTGATACAATACGATATGTTATGATTCGATATGTTTCAGTACAATGCGTCTTTCTGAAATCTTCCAAAGTCTTATTTGACCAACCATCAGTCCGAACACCAACAAGATCATGTGTTTGGAGATGCGTCTCATTTCTTTGTACAGACTAGTTCTCTGTTGCTGGAGAGTACAGCAGGGAGGACTTTGTGCTTTCTCATATCTTGTTGAAAGTGCAGTGAAGTAAGAAGCTCCCACTAGAAGCCACGTCTATTATTTTTCCTTCCCGGTCCGGGACACGTGCCATTGTCTTCCTTCCCTCCTAATTGTGCCCGTGTGGCTTGGCCGTGGGCTGAACTGCCGCTCTCTTTGGCATGAGGAAATGGATTAGTCAGTGGGTTGATTAGGGGAAGGAGCCGAACAGATTAGCAAGGTCGAATTGTCCTCGTTGAAAACACAAAACAGCAATTGGAGAACTGTCTTATCTTCCACCATATTGAGGCTTCCTTACTGGCAGCGGCGCCTCACGGCTGGATGACCTCATCTGCGTCTCACATCCCAAAAAGCAGGGACTGTCTCTTAAGATATACAGTATATTGGGAGCAGCTGCATCTAATGCAAAGCTGCGGGGAGACAGCAAGTGTATACTGTCATCCAGCCTTTTTTAAATTGTTGATAGGGACATGTAGCTTTGTGTTCAGTAGGAGATTATAGCACAGTCATACTGGTGAAGGGATGATTCCCCTGCAGGCACTGAGTGAGTAACAATATTAATAAGTGCTTGTTTTGTTCTAATCTCATTGCCTCTGGCTAGTTTGGGCATATGCTAAGACAGCATGGTGGTCTTAGACCCCCCTCCCTCCCCTCTGCATGAGGTTGTGCTGACTGTGGGCTAAATGTGACCCAATTAGCTCTGGCAGGGATGAAGGGGGACTATGTAGTGTTAATGAGAGGCCAGTTTTATGCTGGTGGTCTGTGTGTGTGTGTGTGTGTGTGTGTGTGTGTGTGTGTGTGTGTGTGTGTGTGTGTGTGTGTGTGTGTGTGTGTGTGTGTGTGTGTGTGTGTGTGTGTGTGTGTGTGTGTGTGTGTGTGTGTGTGTGTGTGTGTGTTGGTTAGTCTGAGGGACAACAGGTGGGAGGTGAAAGAGCTTCAAAGTCCCACTGAGCAGTAATTAATACCAACGCACGTGCACGTCTGTTAGGATGGCTCTGAGTAAAGAGCAACTACTTCCTTTTAACTACCTTCGTTATATCTTAATGTCAGTGAATGACGCATAAAGTTGACTAAGTGTATTTCTATACTGGGGCCACAGACCAGATTCTTTCATCCTGTACGGATTGTCAATAAATACATGCAAATATGTATTTGATGTGTATTTGCAGTTGAAATAATCTGTATCCTGTTGCTCCTGCAGAGAACCTTGTATTAGGAGCTTTGTTCAGGAATGCCAAAACCCATAGATAATCTGTCTTTCTTTTACTGTTCGATGCCAGCGACCAGCTGACTGGATTGGCTTTCAAAAAAAAGTCTGAAAATAGGAGTAAACTGAAATCCGTACCTCCCTTTGTCCAAACTGATGGGTCTCTAACACAAAACACGGTCGAAATAACAGTGTCTGTTTCGAACTCATGAATGTTGATGTCGGCCTCTCTCAGCGAGCAGACAGTCACATGGTCTGGCAGGATTAGAAAAAAGTAGGACAAATAAAAAAATAAAACTTGCTTAAAAGGCTTTAGAGCCAGATGTTCCTCTTACTCCTGATGGGGGATTATAGGAATCAAAGATCTGGTTGCCGCTTGTTTCTTAGTTTCTTCTGGTCTACGTTCCATTTTCAACAGAGATTTATATCATATCTGATGAATGCAGTTCCTACATGTTTCCAGTTTATCTGTTCCCGGGCTAAAACTGACAGTTTAAATTTGACTCTGAAATTGTGTAAATCACAACTGCTGTGGTTTATATGAGTCCAGTCAAGCGTGACTAACTGGTGCAAAATGTGTTGTCAGTACATCGCTGCACTTTTGGGAACTGGAGGAATTTACGGCAAAGGGTTCCTCCGTAAACCCTAGAGTCCCTTCTCATCCATCATCAACACAATGGATGGATTAATGCAATCTCTCTTCTCTGTAGACAAAGCCTCCATTAGCTGTGACAGGGCAGTATCATGACAATGGGATTAGGCCACCTCCCTAAAGGGTTTAATGCTCTCGACAATAAAAGTAAAATAGGAGTCAACGACGGGTCGTCCTGGGCTCTAAACACGGACACTTCCACTGTCCATTTAACCTCTCTATCCTTGTCACATCTGGCCGACTCACGCTGTCTGCTGTCCGCGTCAAACACTCACTGTCACCTCGTGTTTAGCACAAAAACTCTGCTTTTTTTCCCTGTCGTGTCTGTCACACTCAACCATCATGCTTCTTTTAACATATGTAAATGGTCTGTGAACTGTTAACCGATTCGCCCTTCGGCTGCTTCATTTAAGAAAATGTCACAAGCAATTAGCATAAAAGTTATTTTCCAGCAATATATCGGAATCGGTCCTGTGTGCAATTCCAAGTTCGAATGCAATACGACGTGCTAGTGGTCTTGTGATTAATCTCTCCTCGTGCCTTTGCTCATTTTCTCCAAAAAACACTAACAGATGGCCTTTCTGCTGTCCTGGAGTTGTGCTCTGCTATATACTGTATTATAGAGATAAATGTCACTTAAAAATCAAGTGATGAATATTCTCGAGGAGATTACATTTCCTAATCTGTATATCCCTGAAAGATTGAAGGAATGAAAATGAATGGGTGCTCTGGAAATAGCGCCCATAGACAAACGAAACTGCTGAAAGTCATTTAGTCCTCCTTTGCCATTATTTAAGCTCACTGGAAATGCCTTGGGGAATGTGAGGATTTGTCTCCACAGAGGCAGGGTGAAACCTCTTCCCTGCAATAACCAGGCTCCCTGTGTGAGCCGGGCATGGACGGACGGACGGACGGGATGGCCAAGGGGTTGGTTTGGGACATCATTTGCCAATTCGAGTCCTCTTAGTATGTCTGAGAAGTTACGGACACTCGCCTCTCACGTATTTTGCCTCGCCTTTGAAATTCTGAGATTTGATTCTGTGGTGTGATCATCATCACGTATAATCATCCGAGGGAAACCCTGTTTAGCATGGCAGGCTTTAAAGCCAGAGCAAGGAAGGATCACATTAACTTGAACACAGCTTCAAAGAACATTTTGGAGCTTGTGTTGCTTGTGTTTGTGGGACGTGCTGTCAGGAATATCTTCTGCTCTCTTGCATGTGTGAGCGTCTTCTGTGTGCGTTTGTGTCTGCGGCGGTTGGTGTGTGCCGTTCAGGGATTAACTCCTCTGCCCATAACTTTTTCACTTCAGTCACCAAGGCGGTGTAACAACGGTCTCTGTGCGCCCGTCTAACCAGGCCTCACAGACGGAGGTCTAAAAATAAGGCAGTGCTTTCAATTAGCTCTTCGGCTCTGCAGAGCATTTGAAACAGGCAGCCAAGTGCACAGGGTCGGGTTATTTGGTGAACAGACCTTTGGGACCAGTGTGACTGTCTGTGCTGGTTACAGTCTACCGATGCCTTTGCAAACTCTCTTTTATTGTCCTGTTTTCAGAGAATCTGGAGGACGTTATACCTCTTTGTGGCAGATGTCACCAATAAATATAAGCCTACAAGCTCACCATAAACCTCTGGTCAATCTATTATTGCCTCTTAATCACCTCAATAGAGATGAATTACAGTGATTGACTGTGAGTCGTAATTCAACTAACACTGCATTGCAACAAGAGCTTTAATGATGTCAAAGAGGTTAGAACGAGCCTTCGTTTATTCTTACGACTGCAAACACCTCAGCTAAAATGTCAGGGCATAAAAAAAATCACTCAAATATTTCTGCTGCAGTTCCACAAACTTTCATTTAAGGAGGCTGCTTGTGTGTAATTTATGTTTCGCGTCACATAGTGTGTCGAAGGAAAGCCTGGATGAGTGGATGGACGGACGTCCACTTCAGACCTGAGACAAAGACTGTCTGTCTCCTCGCTGGGCTTTGTAATATTCATAGCCGTTTACCCGAGGCAATTACGTTTGTTGAACGAGAGTCAGGACTGATTTTACATTATTGAAAAGCTGTGATAAAGTCACTCCAGACGAGATGAGCCCAGCGTGTCTGAATATTGATGCTATTAAAGGCGAGCGCCACCATGTCGGAGACCTGTCAGGTGTTCTGGTGGGTAATTAATGTGTCATAGATTTAGTTGTGTACTCAGAGTAATTGGATTGGAATGAACCAAGTCGCTAAGTCGATTTCATGTGGATTACAGTAATGTCACCATGTCTTAATTAGTGAAGACTAACTGAGATTACACCGATTGATGACTGAGAGGCGTAAACGAGTGGTTCATGTTTAGCATATGTTACTTTACTGTCTTACAATGTTAAATTTATTGTGAGGAGAAATTAAATGGATAGGAAAGGTGTTGTGGAAAATGTAACTTCCCTGGTCATCAGAATCGGACGAGTTTTAAATACTTGATTTCAGGATAAATTACTTACAATTACGGTGTACTTTAGCAACCCAAACAGTCACAAAACAATACTGGTCAGCTGAGCAGGGACAGAGGTATTCTACCCAAACAGTGTAAAGAAGTCTGACAAGTCACCCAGTCGAGCAACACCTCTGTACACTATTTGTCACGTAGGACACTTGCAGAGCGACGACATGTTTCCTCCTAGAGTTGTTGGCTTCAGGGTCCGTGTTAGTATCAGCAGTTCACAACGGTCATCCTGCTATTACTTGGCTTATAGGTGAGCAAGTATATTGCATGACTATTGTTTCAAGTCACAGAGTTTTTAATATTTCTCTTACAAAAGGTAGAAAACGGTTATCTTTGCACAGGGTGTGAAGTTATGACTGATTGTTTTAACCACAGATGTCAGCGCTGCGGCTGAATTAGCCTCCTAGCATTAGCTACAGTAGCTGTTTGTGTGGTGACTCATCCAGTGGTGAGATAGCACGTTAATGTTACGCTAGCTAACGTTAGTTCGGGGGTATTTCAACGGAATTAAATGACACAATGTAAAAAGATGTAGCCAAACGTAATGTTATAAAACTTTAACAGTAATGGTGGTAGTTTAACAATGAATACAACAACCTTCATGATCCCACGCTACATCATGATGTCATCAAACTACGACTTTTGTATTATTTAGACTGTAAGACCAATAGGAGCAGAGGTAACAGCGTCGCTTAGCGTTGACGGGTTTCAATTAATTAAAAATGTCCACCATGAATACAATCGATGGCTCAACGAGACGGTGGAACAGCGAAAAATATCAAAACAGTGATAACAGTTATTAAATTTGTTAAAGTGTGTCTTTGGGAGTAACTTTGTATGTGCGACAAAAGTTGCCTAAAGCATTTTGTGACAGAGTCTGATAGATTGTCTGAAATGACATCTCTTGAGGAAAATCACTTGACTACTGAAGCTTGAAAATTAAAAAATATCTTGGGGTGTTGGAAAGAAGTAAGGTTAGCAGACCTCTGTAGCCTGCTCCTCACCTCTGCTTGGGGCTAACAACTCAACGCTACATTAGCTGTTCCCACTGTAGCATAACACACCCGACCCAAACATTGAGCAGCAAGCATGGACTGTATATATGTGGACAGCTTGCCTCCACCTCCTCCCACCGCACGAAAAAAATGAAGCCAAATTACGTCTGCTGCCATATTCTGCTGGTGATGTCATTCGGAACGAGAGTCTGCGCAGCAGAGTGATGACATTATACTGTTGGTGTGATTGTCTGCATAAGGAGGGCTTGTCAGGGGGAAATGAATGCAGCAGATTACAGAGAAGTTCTTGGTGGAAACCCTGGGGAAATCAGAGTCCAGATCTAAATCCGTTCAAGAGTTTGGGATCATTTACTCCCATAAAACCTGCCACTGCTTGAGCAAATTAACATAGAGCAATTGGGGAAATTGTCCACACAGAGTCAAGCCTGTCATTGCTGCCAACTGTGCATCTGCTAACTTTTGATTTTGGGGGGGCTAAATACTTATTAAGAAAAATGTGTGATTAATTCAGATCACGTCGTGGAGCTAGTCTCTGGTCTCAACCCAGTGATGTCAACGACTCGTCTAATTGCTATATCTGTTAAAGATCACTAAGATATTCATGAACTTGTAAAAGGAGATTATATTGATTGATTGTTATGCTATAGTTCCCTTTGGTTGAGGAAAAAGTAGGCTGTCACTACAAAGTGTGTGTGCTTGTGTGTGTTTTAAAATGTTAGCCTGTCAAATCCCAGTTTGTGTTTCCAGTGTGCAGGAGGCCCCCAGAGATGGCTCCAGTTCACAGTTCACTCTGATGCTTTCATCTGTCAATCACAGGGGAAGATTAGAAGATATCAACGGTCGTTGTGTCAAACTTCTCATCCTGTCCTCGTCCTCGGGGTAGCGGGAGCGCAGGGGTGACACAAGAATAGGCTTATCTCGCTCGCTGCTGGATTTATTTCAGTCAGAGCTGGGTTTGCAGGTTTTTGAGGACAGCGTTTGGAATCATACAATCCTCTCATTAAAGCCAGGTCCTTTTTTCTCTCTCACACATGGGCTAAATTATAAATGCGATTTTATTTGTTTACTCTGTGTTGGACTGAGAGACGTGCATTATTCATCCGCTCTGACAAGGTCGTTTCAAGGGATTTGAGCAGCCATGCACATGCAAACACAATAATTGACTCTCGCCCAATGAGCTAGTTTTCAGCCAACCTTTACCAGGAAGATGGTTCACTCAAGAAAACAACTCAAAATGATTCCTGGGACAAATTTCTGCTTCTTTTGATTCAACTGGCCATGTGTCTGTACTGCTGCTAACCGATCTGTGAGTCTGATTTCCAGACTTTGAATACATCAGACAGACGAGGCTAAGGAAGCTAATTCGATTTCTTTATGTTTTCTTCTCAGTCCTAAGAGATGATTTCCGTCTGGCCCCGAGTGATGTGGTGGTGGCTGCTGGTGAGCCTGCTATCTTAGAGTGCATGCCTCCCCGTGGTCACCCTGAGCCCACCGTCTCCTGGAAACGCAATAACGCCCGAGTCAGCACCAAGGATGAACGCATCTCTGTGAGTTATGAAACTATGACCAAGCATACCGGTTTTAAAAGTAATGAGGAGATACATGCACTGCCTTCTTAACTCTGCTGGATCCAACTTTACCAGTGCAGTGAAGTGCTGTTGAGTCCCACTGGACCACTCGAGTGTAAAAGTAGGGAAATCCCTATTTCTCTAAAAAAAAAAAACTTGCAGTGTATTATTAGGTTTAATTTGTCAGGGACATGAATTAATGTACAAAACTGCTACAGTACTTCCATTTGGTGCAAACTGAAATCAGGTAAAGAACTAAAATAGCATTTGAACCACCATTTGACACCTTCAGTGTACGCAACATAAAGCTCATACAAAGTAGAAATATTTTTTTTTAACTAAAGATTATTATTAGATACAAGATTCAAACAGGAAATGTAAGATTATACAACATGAGTCTATTATCTTGCTCGTTCTCACTGACAGCTGATCAAATGTCTGATAAGAATGATAAAAGTACACAAGCATCACTTTACTCTCTTATCTTGCTCATTAAGTACTAGCAACACATGCAGTGTGTCGTCTGTGCTATCTTCCATCACTTGGTATAATAATACTGCACCTGCGGATGTCTTATATTCCCCTTCATGTTGAGGAAAAAGAATATTGTGTCTTGTGAAATAATGTTTCTCAGCATAAAAAGCTGGCAGTAGTAATATCTTCTGGGATGTGATGTCAGCCGTATGTTAGAGACAAAGCATTTCCAAAAAACAGATTAAATGACACCACATTGTCGCACAGAGAGAACAACCATCATCATCAGAATGGGTATGAGCTGCTAATAGTCTGATGCAGATTGTGTCTGTTGGGCTCTCTGGGTTAAGGAAACATATGGAATTATTATGGAATAAAAAAGGGCAAGTACAGGGGTATTTAAGTCTGAATCCTTTTTCTGTGACTGGATATAATATGGAGACTATCACTGTGTTGTTTTCAGGTCCGTGGGGGCAAACTAATGATCTCTCACACCAGAAAAAGTGATGCTGGCATGTATGTTTGTGTGGGCACGAATATGGTGGGAGAAAGGGACAGCGATCCTGCAGAGCTGGTGGTCTACGGTGAGTTCCAGATGTTTTGTGCAGCAGCATTGAGCTCTTTAAGGACCACTCGTCTGAAACGTGGTGTCTTCCTGCAGAGCGCCCTGTGTTGGTACGAAGGCCAGTGAACCAGGTGGTGATGGAGGAAGAGACTGTTGACTTCCTGTGTGAGGTCCATGGAGATCCGGCCCCCACGGTGCGATGGCGCCGAGAGGAGGGGGAACTTCCAAGAGGGAGGTGAGAGCGGCAGACCTGAGCACAGACCAATAAGAGAACATAAATATACAGCATCTTATGTGACTGAAATACACCTCCAACAGGGATGAGTGTTGCGTAATTAACACATGTGACCCAGAAAACATACGTGGAGATGAATTGTTTATAAATTCATGCCTTTCTATCAGCCTGTTAATGTAGATTCATAAATGAAGGAGGATTCATTAGTTGGCAGAATCCTCCTGCAACCTGTTTAATCTCTTTTCCATCCAAACTTTATATAAAGTATATTTATCAGAAATTTGACTTTCAAAGTTAATGTGTTAACTTTTGTGATTGTTTTTAATGTGGAAAGAAAATTAAAATATTGCTGTTTCGGAAATTGAATACCGTGCAGTATAATCAATATGTGTACTGTCACTCGACATAATTTAGCAGTTTGAATCTATTTGAACTCGCGCCGGTTGGAGCAGCACAACGTGGTGCCTCGCCGGTCTCGCCTCCACCTCTACGGCATCTGCATCACCTATGTTCTGCATCGCAAAGTGAAATCTGGACGTTAAATTGAATTGAAGAACGTCATAGTGTCTGGTTCTTGCATCTGTATTATTCAACTGTATCTACCAGGCGCTTCACATACTACTGGTTTCATTCTTGGGCGTCTTTTTGGACGTATGAAAGAATCTCGCATACTGTGTGAGCGTACATTATCATGTTATTATGGGATTTTGGCCGCAGCCTGAAACATTCCTATTCCTCGCACACACACACGCACGTACTAAGAGGTAATGTGTCCAGTTTGAAACCAGAAAATTGAGCATGGTGATGAAAATTGAATGCATTAGTCGTTTTTCATGTTTGGAAAGGAATTCTCCCTCTCATCTTTCTCGTTTTGTCCTTTATCACTCTTCTTCGACGTCGTCTGAATCCATGAAATAAATTGAATTAAATTGATTCGATTCACTCTATGCCTTGCATAAATAAAGACAGCTGAGATACATTTTAGCAGTCAGATTGTATACGATCGTTTCAATAATTCTACTTTGCAAAATCTATTTTAACTGCTTTAATTGGCTGTGAAAGAATAGACATGTAATTAAATGTATGATATATATATTGTATGTTATCTAAAATAATCTTACTGGTTTTCTAATTTATTTTCAATTGTTTCAAGAATTTTAGTGGAACTATCGACAATATCTTAGTTTGATAAGGCGCATCAGATAAAGATCCTTATTTAGACGTCACTTGATTGTTGCAAAGAAATCCTAGTTTGACTGACAGCGACAGATCAGACATTATCTTGAACCAGCAGCAGATTTCCATTGCTTGTGTAGATAAGTAGCTTGGCCGTTCCTACATCAGTCATTTATCTCTCTGCTTCTCAATCCCAGGTTTGAGATCCGCAACGGCAACAGCCTGCGTTTGTTCCATGTGAAGGAGCACGATGAAGGGACGTATACCTGCACATCTGAGAACAGCGTCGGCAAGACAGAGGCCTCGGCCATGTTGCAGGTCCATGGTAAGAAGCACACGCATCATGCATATTGCATATGAGCATAAAATACAGTGCACACACACATACACACACACTTAGGCCCGCATAAAAAGGTCTCATACATAGAGCCATGTTCATGCATAAAGTAGCATACAGTCACATGGCCAGGGATTCATACAAAAGCTGTACCCGTTTGCTGTCCAATGCTTGTTTTTGTATCTTTTTGAGTCGCTGTCCAGTGGTGCTGCCAGGAGCTTATGTTAAACCATATGGATTACGCTATTTGACAGATGTTTGGTAGATGTGTGCTTTACCTCACTGCCAGAGAGCAGTCACAGTATTAATAAGACATGACTCTCTCTGTCTCTCGTCCTGTCTCTTTACCTCCCTCCTCTCCCGGCCTCACGCTCCCTGCCCTTCATTTTCTCTCTCCCTCTGTCTTGGTTTAAATAGTCTGAGACAGCTTCAGCCACCAATGCTTTTATCAGTGTAAATGAAATCCAATCCGAGCAAATTTCCATTCACTTCTCTTCTTCTATTTTCTTTGTTCTTTTCCGTGCTATCTGTGGTTTTGTTATGTCGCTCAGTGTTTCATCCATCTCATTAATTTTCCATCTCTCTCTCCGTCCTGTTTTAAACCCTATCATTATTCCAGTTCGTCCGCTCCGTAAGTTCACTTTCCACCTATTTCTCTCCCGGAAAATGACATTTTTGTTGTGCTCATTTTGAAAAATAATGCTCTTTTCTGTATGCAATCCTTGTTGTTTTTGTTATAATTGACAATCACTGCCTAATGGTCGAAATAAATTCATCCATTATGTACTGGGATGTTGACAACATGCCTGCGGCTGCAGCCAGTCATTAAGTAAGACACAGTGACTTAATGGACACAAGATTAAGGACTCCTATCACACACATACATCTGCTGCATTGTGGAGAGTGTATCAGGACAGTATGACACCATGTAAATCCTGCTCTCATTTGCAGCCACAGGAGCTCAAAATGCAGCTGCAAGGCTTTTAATTATAATTAAACCGATAAAAGCGACCTCAGGTTGCTTTAAACCCATTAACCTTTTAAACTATCATTGTATTATTAGTGCTTTCATTATTATTACTGCTAGTAATCACTGTATAATTTACTGAATAATACTGCTTTTATTGAAGGCCTCTTCAGCCTTTTGAATCGCTGTTGCATTCACAAGAGACTGAAAGCATTTCCATAGCAATTGGGTGCATAACAGACATTTTAGTAAACAGAACTGATGCAGCAGAAGCTGATATATCAAGACGTCTAGTCCATAGTATGGATCATGCTCCAAACTGCTGGATCCATAATGCATTTCTGACCTTTTCATGCTCTCTGCTTGGTGAACACCCACCAACTTCTTCCATGGCTCAGGTTTATAGCGCAGACTTTCGGATTCAATTTGTAGTCTGGTTCGCAGGTCAAAGTAACCCTGACGACATTACACAGAATCATCATTATTCATGTCAGACGCCAGATCTCCTGAGCCACAGAGGAAGGCATTTACCAGCAGGCCAAGCCTGATTAGTCTTTTGTGGGATGAAAGTCTGTGGAGTGCACTTTTATGTAGTAGTTGTAGTAGAACTAGTAGTAGTAGTAGTAGTAGTAGTAGTAGTAGTAGTAGTAGCATCTGTTGTTTTGCCTTATAATATAATACATGACAGCAAAGGAGCTACACCACAACCCATCAAAAGGAAAATAAATAAAACATATAGATACACAGCTTGGAAGAAACAAGCACTTCACCCCGGTTCACTATTTCCAAAGTAAATAGACAGGATGTACAAATACTAGAAGCCGTCTTGGCTCTGATCTACATCACGAGTTATATCAAATAACTCGTATAATATCAAAATTAAACAAACATGCTTGTTCCCAAATCATAAATAAATTTACCAGACAGACTACAGCAATAAGGACTGTATTCTATAAGCATTAGAAACATAAATAAGACAGGTCTAATGTGATTAGGTAATATGTTTGTAAGACTGACATATCAAATGAGACTGCGCAGCCTCTTTTAGAGGAAAATATTCACAGCAATCAAAACAGTCTGACGTTGATGAAAGTGTGATATGTTTTTTGTGCTTTGGAACATTTTATCATGCAGAACATTAACACAGATGACTCAGTGTTGAGCCAAATATGTGTTTGGGTGCTCTCATGTGTGCATATGCACAGCGCAGGGATCCGTTGGATTGGATGAATCCCGGCAGGAGAAGTTCACATTCAGCGGGAAGTGTGAGCCAATTATTCAGACGGAGGTAGAAGGCAGTGGTCAGTTCACATGAGATATAAGGATGTGGCTAATGTGATAATGTGAAAGAAGTTGGAAATTGGTAGCTCTGCCCAGATCTCTCCCAGAATAAACAAGTACATGTTATGGGAATGACGCTGGTGGGCACGGTGGGCACAGTGGTGATGTCTCTCATTAGAGATCAGAGGACCGAATGAAACAGCAAAGCTTGGAAGGTCAAAGGAAACTTTAAAGTCTTGCTTGTTCAGAGAGATTGTTGCTAGCAGGCAGGTATTAATTACACAGAGGAACTGAGAAGATTGTACCTTCTTTATGCCGGAGTAAGTCTGTTAATGTGTGGCTATGCTTCTTTTTCTCTGCAGTACCACCTCAGATTGAGACCAAGCCCAGAGACCAGATTGCTTCCCAAGGGAGGAGCATCACCTTCCAATGCGGCACCACAGGAAACCCTCCACCTGCCATCTTCTGGCAGAAAGAGGGCAGCCAGGTAAGAGCTGGGAACGAGCGATCGGCTACTGTTGCACATTGCAGCAACATCCACATACAGTCATTTCCTGTTTACTAATATACTTGGGGATAGTGGTAATCAACTCAATAAGCAGTTTCACACCTTCTTTGTTTTAAGGGTGAGAATGGCGCAACACAACAGATTTTGTCTGATTTAATCATACTCTTTCTAACACCTTTGTTAGCCCACTCCCGCCCGACACGCACGAGAGGCGAACAGGGAAGTTTGGCTCCAAGAAATGAGTGTAGACAAAGTGTTGGAAGGCACTACAGAATCGGGTTGGCGAGAAATGATTCTTCTGCTTGTGACTATAGTGCATGAAGGGGGGGCAAGAAGAAGCAGCGGAGTTGGAGGGAGGTGTTGCAGGAAGTAGACCAGGTGTTGGAACTGCTTCTTCAGGGCAAACCTGCAGGAAAACACTGCCCTCTTTTCACATTGTACCCAACTATAAATACCCTGTTGCAGGGATCCCAGCTGGGATCACTGACTTTCAGCAGCAGCTTCAGATGTTTTTAGAATCTTGTCTGAGAGCAAACAGGAAGTTGGGCCACAGATTTTCTGAATAAGCTTGAGGCTGCGGGATTTTCGCTGTATTTGGGGGATTATCTGTAGCCTTATAACCTTGGTCCTTCCACTGAAGTCTAAGCCTCTTAGAGGAATGAAATGGATGGCTGAATGGATAGATGCGCATCCCTCCCCCCCCCCCCCCCCCCTTTTTTTTTTTAAA